>PVHP010019042.1:20501-32388 GCA_004024765.1 Zapus hudsonius
TGATGGGTGCCATGCCTCCGGACAGTCTCCCCCACCACGGCTCTCACAATCTTTCCGCCCCCTCTTCCGCTCAGTTCCCTGAGTCGTGGTGGGTGAGTAATAAGGCTGCTTTAATGTTGCGAGCTTAGGGGTCCTTGTGTCGAAAATCCTTGGTTTCTGTCTCAATGGCCTATCCTGTGTTGATTGAATGACTGTGTTTTAAAGAGATCATCAGTATCCTCCAATATCGTAGGAATGATTTAAATCATTGCTCTCTACTGTCTTATAAACACACTTTCAGAAAGGATCACTATGATTATTCTGTTCTCATAGGCTAAAGTACATTGTCTGAAACATAACAATTTTATGTTTTATATTTCTTTCATCTATATACATAACTTATTAATATGTCTTGAACTTTATCCTCTTTATCACTAATATTATCTTCTCTTTCCAACTGCTTACATTCAATTATATCTGACTTCATCATGAACGGATAATTGGAATAATGTCTTTTAAATCATTACCTTCCTCAAGTGTTTTCCCTGATCTTTCTGTGCTATAATCTCTACCCATGATGTTACAATCACCATGGTTGCAAATATTAAGGTCATCTTTAGCTTATCTGTTATTTTCTTATCTAAATGTCCTTCAGATTTAGCCACCCGGGTCACAACTCACCTTTTCAATCAATTTCCTTCTTTTTCCTACACATTCTTGAGTTTCATCTTGTCCTATCTGGGACCCAAAATTAGTGTCTCATTTTCAGAATTTAATTAATTTTGACCAGGTTAAAAATATTGGTATAGCCAGTGAATGTCCATTTCATTCTGAAGGATTAAATACTTGTCTCAAAAGGCTGATAAGAAAAAATGACATTTTTATTCATATCAATGCAGATAAGGAGATATAACCTACAGTAAATGGTCAGGGAATTTATAAGCATCAGTGTAACTATTATTAATGTGTTTTATGTCTGTGTTTTACCCTGTACTATAATTCATTATTTAGATGCTACATCCATACATATAATGACCAAATGCTATACTGATTCCCTATTAAACTTCAAATCTAAAATACTCTACTTTTACTGATTTCAATGTATACTTTATTATGTATTGCAAGAGATAGTGTCATTTTGATGCATTTGATTTCAGCATGGAGATTCATTAAAACAAACTATTGTGGCCAAAAACATACCAGGGACAATGCTGAAGGCTGAGGATTGAAAGTCAAACAGACACAATCCTTCCCTATTAGGCCTATTTATCTACTTACTTAATTGCTTTCAGGTCATTTATCAATTAATTTTATATAATAAGGATATTTTAAAATAGTTTTTGGTTTCTTTAAAATGCTTAATGTAATAAGAGTATGTGTGATTATTGCCATTTTAAAAGGAATTCTCAGTGGTAATTAAGGATAAAAAGATTAGAGTGGGTGGTATGTTCATTTCAGTGGTTAGTAGGGTCTCTTCACAGATAAAAGATAGAAGCACTGGGAAAAGAAAAAGAAAAATGACTGAACGTTATATGGATTCCCAGAAGTGTCAAAAGTATTTATTGTTTGGACACTTGTAGCTGTCCGTTTTACCTTGTGGTTTCTTACTTCTAAAAGGCAAGCTCCTCTAACAGGTGGGCTTATTTTTCTACCTTTTATGATCAATTATTTTCATTCAATATTAGTAAAAATATGCATTATTTCTGTTTAATATACAAGTAAAATATAGTTATGATGTTTACTTTATGTAAAGCAGTAAAATATAATTTTCCTAATTTTAGAGAATGAAGTTTAACCATAATGTTCTTTGAAATAAAGAGGTAATTTACTCTAAAAGTATTTGAATTTCTTGAAGCTAAGAAATTTTTTTGTATGTTTGTTTTTTTAAAGGGAGGAGAATGAAAGGAAGGAGTTATACTATCAGGAAATGAATAAATGAAACTGAAATTTGAGAAGGTAAAAAAATAAGGAACACCATTAAAAAAAAACTTACTGTGTACAATATGCAGATAATCACTTATATAGTGGTATTAAGTTTCTAGATATAATTTTAATACTTATTTTCACGTTATCTCACCTTAAAAATTTTATTCTGAAATCCATAGACACAGAGAAAATCAGGTGGTCAATTATTTCTTTAAAGTCAAATTGTCCATTAATTAAAAGAAAGTATAGACTGGGATGTCTCTAGACTTCTGAATGAGTCTTTAGTGGTTATGATAGAAAACAGATTTTTCTCTGAGGATTACATAATTTAGCTGCAAATCACATTCATTCTTGCTGCTTGGCTCACTACCATGCAGCTTCCTAAAGTTTCCTAATTACATTATAGGTAGGGTAATGTCTAAAGAGTTTTTTTTTTGATTACTGCAGAATTCCTATCTTTTACCATACATCTGGAATTTATTTGTCAAATGTAATTTACAATTAAAATCCACATTACTCATTATGACAATATGCCGGATAAAAATTTTGATAATAGCAACCCCACTGCTCTTATTTCTTTGAAAACACAATCCTGCACAGCAGATACTCTTCCTAGAAAGCCCAGCTGTGCTCCATGGTTTTACATTTTTCTTTCCATGGTTTGTAATCTAGGGGGTCTATCACAGACCACTGGAGGTCCCATGCCTACATACATGCATGGCTTCCCTCATTAAATGGTTCACATCTCTGTCCATAAATCCCTCTTTAGTGGCCTTCCCTCTCCATTCTATCTGAATGTCATTCTGTCTACTTGTTTGCTATTTCTGAAACTCTTGATGGCCCGGGTCCTCACTACATAACCTACACTGGACTTCTACTCACTGAGGTCACCACACATAACCCTCTTGTGTGCAACCATTACAGGGATAAGTCACCACACCTAACTACTCATTTTCTGAAATCATTTTATTGAATATATGTTCTTGGCACTCTATTACAGGTATTTGTCTGGACATGAAGTTAGTTTTTATAAAAAAAAACGTACAAAATTCTGTCTTCATAAAACTTAAATTCCAATGCAGACACATAAAATATAAAAATGTTTGGAAACATATATTGCTGTGTGACAAAAAGTGTATAAGAAAGATGTTTGGGGAATCCTGGATGGCCAGGGAAGCCTCCATTAATCAATAATATTAGTCAAGACTCGAATCATATAAGGGAATAAACCATGCAGTTCTGTGACAGAGCAGAGTCCACAAAAGATAGAAGACCACCAGATGAGCTCCTCTTAGGGGCCCGGAGATGGCTGTACTGATATGAGCATTTGATGCTTAAGCAAGCAGGACTTGGAGAGTCTGAGACCACCATGCTCAACTCAATGGTACCAATGTAAAAAGCAAAGTATGGCCTCACATGCGTGTAATTTCAGTCTGCAGAGGTAGAGGTTGAAGAATCGTTTGCTGGCTGCAAAAAGCAGCTCCACCAAATAAGTATATGGAATAAGTGTGAGTTATAGAGCTCTGGTGTGCTCACATCAGCCAGAGAACATGCATGACTATACATGCATGTGATTGCACCACACATGGCACATCTATACACACACACAAATGCATAAAGAGATGGAACTCTGTATTGCAGATCCAAGAAGTTTGATGCAGAATCAGAGAAACAAACAAACAAGCAAACAAACAACAACAAAAACAAAAACAACACTACTTGTGATGGGCATGATTGGAGAGTATCAATAAAATATCAAAAGGTGGGTTGCAGACTTATAGGGCATTAGAGATATTAACAAGCATGATTTATGTTACTCTGAGAAGTGGAGCTTTGAATAGAGTTCATCTGCTTGAACTAGATTGTAACTGGGTGTCTCACATGTTATCAAATGATTGAGATGATGAAGATAATTTTGCAAAGAGTGGAATCATTCTAAAAAAGAAGTAATGAAATTCCGGATATATAGGGAAGTTAGAAGTAATAATTTGGTGATGGATAGAGAATGGTGCTTACAAACATATGAGAGTAAAGGATGACCCACATAACCAATGATGAGGACGTTCCATTTACTGAGGTGTGTGGAACTTGCTACAAAGATTTTGGCAAAAATCTTTCATAGTGGTCATATTGTACTTAAGGTACACCAAATATCCCAGATCTACGTTTCAGAAAGTGGCAGGATTCCATACACACACATCTTTATGACTTGCTTTAGCTATCAAAGTATGAGCAAATATGATCAATCTTGTGGTTTGAATTTCAAATGTCCCCCAATTTCCATCTAGTGGTTCTATTGGGAAGGATGTGAAATCTTCAGGAGGAGAGACCTTACAGGAGAGAGTGTATCAGTTTTATAGCCCAGCCCTATTTCTAGTCCACTCTCTGCTTCCACTTCCACCAAGATGTGATGTACAGGGTCCCTGCTGAACAGTATGCCATCTTAGACCCACCTGCTAGTGTGCTTTCCCTGCCTTGATGGACTGTGTCCTCAGGAACTGTAAGCAATATTAAAGCCTTCCTCTCCTAAGGTGTACCTTGTCAGATATTTGTTCACAACAGCAAGAAAAGTAACTAATGAAGATGTCAGTTTCAAATAATAAATTCAAATTAAGGACCTGTGCTTAATTCTGTGGCCATATACTACCTCCAGAATTAATCCCTGGACAAAATAAAGCATATGTCCTGCTACATTTCTTCAGGTTTTTCCATGTCTATGAGTAGCTCTGAGTAGATTAGCTCCTACCAACCATTATATGAGCTGTAGAAAAAGGTAGAGATTCTTTATCTTTTGAGAGACACTAAGCTTTGGGTGTGGCATTCATTACTGCAGCATCACATAGCTTATTTTGATTGATATCTGCAGAGAATAGCAGAGGCTAAATTCTGAAGTTGTTATGTCTGCAATGCTATGAGATATATGAGTGCAGGTGTCAAGATAGATATATCTGAATTTTGAGAGACAAGACTGGGGATATAGATTTGAAAGTCATCAGGAAATAAATCTTTTTTATGGCAGAGCAAAAAATGAGATCACTAAGAATAAAGTAGAGAGAGGAAAAAAAATGTCCAAATCCTGGTCTCTTCAAGCATTTCTGTCTTAAAAGGTTCACAAGGAAAAAATGATCCTACAGATGGAGTATGGGAATAATAAAAGAGTAAACTGGTGGATGTATGCATGATGGAAGGAAAGTGAAAAATGTGCCATAGAGAAAACAGGATGATAAGCTGTTTATATGGCGAATGTGGTAGCTATGATGAGCAGAAATGATTTAGTCCTGAATTTAACAAATTTGCAGCTATTTGTGGGTTTGAAAACATTAGTTTTGTTGGCATAGTAGGGTCAAAAAATCTCATCTACACTCATTATACAAATATCATTACTTGATGTGCATTCATTCATCCACCCATCTATTCATTCATTCAAACAGTCAATATTTTAAATTGTCTACTCTATAATAAGATTCCAAAATCCTTTGTCTTTTTCACGTCTGTGTTTCTATCACATAGAATTCTTCCTCAGTCATTATAATTTCTTGGAATGTGGATAAGATTAGAATCCAAAAAATGGAATAAGTCATCTGCTGAACCCTTGGAAACCACAGCTACTTTGTCACATATTTTTGATTTAATTAAAGTAAATACTTCTTCATCAGTACTTGTTTATAAAATTTAGACACTCACTGTTTAGTTGGCAGAGTCCTGCTTCTCCTTTATCTCACCGATGACAAAAAGTATGGGTTTAGCATAGAAACTTTAATGTTGGCCTCATTGTGCATCCATTCTCCTCTACAGTACACTGCTCCTGGAGGCACACACTAAACATAATATAGACCATATGTTTTGGAAACTCCCTGCTTCTCAATGAAGAAACATTCCACAGAGATGTTAACAAATGTAAGTCTTCTAAGAAGGGAGTGGGGGGTCTTTGGAGTAGAAGCTAAAGCATTGGTGCTGAGATACAGTAATGAGCAAAGGGGGACCAGCTGGTGAATACATAGAGGTAACCTGGGCAGATCCTGGGACTAAATTAACAACAGTCCATTTTTCCCTTTTATATTCAAGTGAAATAAGAAGCCAAAGGAAAGCTTTGAAGCATGGTCACGAAGGGACAAAGTTTTGAAGACAATTGCTTTACCATTGTGAATAGATGATACAGGCAAACCAGGAGAAGCCAGAGAGAAACATGTAACTAACATGAAGCAGATAGAGTTGGCTACAGGGTCAAAAGTGATTAGATTCTGAGAAAATTGAATTTATTGTAGAATAAGCCCATTAAATACTGAAATAACAGTTAAAGAAGTA
Organism: Zapus hudsonius; assembly: GCA_004024765.1. NCBI lineage: Eukaryota > Metazoa > Chordata > Mammalia > Rodentia > Dipodidae > Zapus > Zapus hudsonius. The sequence continues at coordinate 26,712 of PVHP010019042.1, forward strand.
ACTGTATAAATACTAATCACTTATATTCAACAATTGTAATTATTTTTACTATACTTGTTTTATTTTTATTTATATAGGTATATACATTCAACATTGATTTGTCTCAACATATTTAGAAGTAATTTGTAAAAAGAGATTGCCTTTCATTCCTCAATACTTCATGAAGTAGCTCCGATGGTTAATAGCCTACATAAAAATAACACTACAAATATTTTGTAGTCAGGACTGACAGGATTTCCTGATAGAAGTTTGTGGGATGTAAGTGAAAGACAGAATCAAAATGATTCTCAGATTTTGGCAGGCAGCACTGAAAGTATGAAGATGTCATCTACATCGGCAAGGAAAACTGCAAGAGAAGCTGGTTTTGATCCCGAGAGATTAACGGTCTGCCATTCCTGTCTAGACGTGGTTGGGACAGGTCATATTCTAAAAGCTTGGGGTCTGAAAAGTTCCTTGAACTCAAGGAAATCCTGTAAGGGGCAGGTGTCATAACATTTTAGTGAGATAATTGAGCAGGATTCTCAGATGCACAGCAGTGGAATGCCATTTACAGGCTGCAGCTGGATCCTCACTCGGATTCCTGTAAATACATAAAAAATATTCATTTCAATATAAAGGCCTGCAGAAAAGAGAAGTTTCCAGAGTGGCTTGCCTTTATAGTAAAAAATTAAAACTATTTCTCGTTCTCTGTTCTTTCATACTAACTGTAAATTACACATTGAAACCAATTCCCATTGTATCTTAAACTGACAAAAATAGCTAATGTAATTTGTTTATATCTAGTGGAATAGCAAGAGAGAAAGTGTGGGTTATATTTTCCTTTTTGGAATGTGTGTGGTCTACTTGCACAGCAAATCCGACAATGATAGTCTCCCTGATCCTTCTCTGAGACCCACAGATGATGGTGACGAGAAATCATATCAGCAATTAGACTCCATGAGGAAGCAGTGAAATAAGTCCAAAAACAGTGTGTGACCTAAAATATTCTCTTACCTCACCCAAAAGAGTTCCTTCACATGCTTACACCACAAAGTATTATGGATTAATCAAGAATTTTATATAAGTTCAATCATATGATATATATGATATGTACTTTTTGGGTATGTTTTCATTGGTTATGTTTGGTGTCTGTGATATATGATATGTGATATCATATATATCATATATATATATGATAAAAATTATTTAAACTTTATGTCCTACACACAAAATGTATATATCATCATCGTCTATCCTTTGTATTAATATATAGTTTAAAAATACTTTATGGACCTTAGGCTGCTACCTCCTTGGGTCACTTTCTTTACCTCATAGTCTGTATTTCCATCAGCCTGTAGAATACCAACTTCCACACTGCTATTACTCTCTTATGCACAGAAATGACATCTTCTCCTTGTCTTCCTCTAGCTTGTGTTCATTTTATCAGAATCTCCTACCCTTACTAATATTGTAGATTCACTGACTTGCTACCAAGTGTTTAATTTACCTAAGAAAATGAATATCTTTTTTTTCTTTGTTCTTACCAAACATGTTTGTATTACCCATGCTGTAAATATACCCCTTTCTCATCAATATTAAAATTCCTCATCCATTTCCTTTCTCCAATTATAATTTAAATCAGAGTTCTGAAATCAGTGATTTCAATCACTGTTGAATAATCTTAGATTTAAAAAAAAACGTGAGCATGGAATTCTTGGCTTTGTACTTAAACACGTCTTTAGATGGCCACTGTTGCCACTTTATAATTAACTATTAAACTGTGCACCCAATGAGGAAATGTCAATGAGATAATGAGGTGAAGAAACACATCATTCTTGTGCATTTGATTCAGCTTCGTGAAGCGGCTTCCTTAACACAAAAATCTGGGATGTGAGACATATAAATATAACTCTCAGAAAATATACCATAAATTGCCCCTTAATTCCTCAAATCCATGGTGGAAAATGATATTAAAGTCTCCTCCTCCAGGTCCTCCCATTTTGTAATGAATCACAAATATCTTAGTTTTTGTGGCTGTTATTAAAGAAAACCACACAGGCCGTTGGTGAAGTCACAAATGTTTGGTTATGTTGCAATCAGCTCCTCATTGCTGGGATGAACATCCAACCAGACATAGTTTATGGGAAGAAGAGATTTATTTCAGGCTCACAAATTCCCAGGAAAACTCCATCAATGCTGGAAGAATCTGCCTACTCCCATATGTCCACACAGAGAGAAACAACTACAACAAGGGAACACCAACAACAGCAAGCCAAAAATGCCAGAGATCAAAAAGCCCTGAACACATGGAGTAGGGCTGGACTCAGATCCACCCAGTGACAAAGCCCTGCAGCAAAGATCTGCTTTCTAGGGGCTCAGGTAGGAAGTTTAACCATAAATGACTGAGTCCATGAGGCCATGCATTCAAACAGTCCCATTCACACTACCTTGGCCCAGAGTTCATGGAAACTACCATTATTAAGCTCAGTGGGACACATTCTCACACACATGCCTGAATAATAAAAGAGGAAAGAGCTGATATCACAGACTTGTTGCTTTCACAGAACAAGTGTGGCTGCCTAGAAGACTTTATGGCATCTCATCGGATGGCTGAAGTATGTGTGTGCTGATCTACTTTAAGTTCTGCAATGTGTATTCAAATTTCAAACTGAAAACGTGAAATGTGAAATGAAATAAAATGTCCTTCCTCTTTGGATCTGAGGATATTCACAACTTTCAAACAGCTCAGTAAATGCAAATCTTGCCAGGCAAATGATTTCCTTAAGTTTTTCTTGAGTGATTTCCCTTGGAAATGCCCGCTAGTCCATCAAAGTGAAATGTGCCACGCTCATTGATCACGTTCATGTTTTTTAGCAATGGAAGCCATGTGGACTTTATGAGAGGTTTCTGAATCTGTGGAGGGAGGCCTTTTCATTGTACTCTTCAGTGTTTCCTCCCTCTCCTTGCATTTGTGAAGAGATCGTGCTCTAAGGACTGAATCAGTTGAACCTTTGGAAGGATTAGATCATTTTATGGGGAATCTTACCTTGGTGTAATTCAATTCCATGAGTCATTTTTCAATTTCAGGAATTTGTGTCTGGGATTTTTTGGCTCTGTTTAGTAGTGTACAGGTTCTGATTTGAAGTAGAGGTTTGGGGAAATATGCATACATCTGCTAAAGGCAGGCACGGAGCCAGGGTAACTGCTGGAAAGCAATTGACTTTTGACAACAAAGACTGGTTGTATTTGCTTCCAGGGAGGCAGCTCTATGAACAAAGGCAGAGACAAGAGTAATGAGTGGTATGTAGCTTTTATATTCCAGAAAGGGACTGTGCAATTTACTGGCTTCTCCAAAAATTCTAGCTGTGTGACTCTGTGGGAACGTACATGGAAATGGTTTTAACGCTGAAAAAATGGGCAACAGTGAGCAAAAAATCCAAGCGTCTTTTGGCATTGGCTGAATTAAATGAAGGGACCTCTCTGTGAAGCAGAACAAAAATGGATTCCGAAGGGGAGAATGCCAATGCCACAAACATTCACAGACAGAAAATGAATGCATAGTATTTTCTCATGTTGCTAAAATATTTTTAAAGCAACCTAGCATAGAAATTTTGTTGTACAGTTATATGCAAAGAAAACTTGTCCTTTACATTATCCTGTTTTTAGTATTTATTTATGAGACGTAGAGAGAGCAAGAGGGAGAGAGAAAGAGAGTGAGAGCCTCCTATCACTGCAAATAAACTCTAGATGTGATCTGGCTTTATGTGGAGTCTGCGTACTTGGGAATCAAAGCAGGGACATGAGGCTTTGCAAGCAACCACGTTTAACCAGTGAGCCATGTCTCCGCCCCTTTCCATTATCTTTTACAGACAAGTTGCCCACATTATTTGAAATCAGGTTGTCATGCTTACTGTGCATAGATGTACACTAGTAAGACATCTAGGAAAAGTTTTGATTATGGAAGGTATGGAAATATTTTAGTTAATTGTTAGATCCTTTAGCTGATGATAAGTCATACATTTACACTAGCTGCAATATATATTAACTTTTGAAATTGAAGTGCATAATGTCAGGAAAAGAAAGAACCTTAGGATTTATTCCTTTGGTGGCATTTGAGGTGGGACTCTGGATACTCAGTTCAATTAATGACTCAATTGCCCTAGAACAAAGGACATTCCACTTGTTCTACAATCCCAGCTTTGTTTCCTTGGTTAGTCACAAATTAGTGGAAAACTAATACTAAACAACAGATCATAATGAAAATGAATTGTGTGAATTCTTTCAAGAGAAATTTAATATGAATGCCCAAGCTGTTGTGATTACAGCACTAGTCCAGCTTCTAATGCTAGTAAGAGCTTTGGCCAGTTGTGGTGGCACACGCTGGTAGGATATTGCTGAAGAGGCTGAGGCAGGAGGATCATGAGTTTGAGGCCAGCCTGGGCTACACATTAGCTGGGCATGGTGTAGAGGAGGCAGAGGTAGGAGGATTGCCATGAGTTCAAGACCACCCTGAGACTACATAGTGAATTCCAGGTCAGCCTGGACAAGAGGGAGACCCTACCTCGAAAAACCAAAAAAATAAAAAATAAATAAATAAAATAAGAGCTTTGATCTTTGGTTAGGTTCTCATTTTTCTGAGCATCTCTAAAAGGAAGGTACCAAGCCAGGCATGGTGGGACATGCCTTTAATCCCAGCACTCAGGATGCAGAGGTAGGAGGATCTCTGTGAGTTCCAGGCCACCCTTAGAATACAGAGTGAATTCCAGGTTAGCCTGGGCTAGAGTGAGACTCTTCCTTAATAAATAAATAAATGAATTAATTAATACATAAATAAATAATGGAGGTACTATGTGCAGTATGCAACTCACTGTAGGCATGTAAAGTGCTTTTGTTAAATTAGATACTAACCACAGAAATAGCATGCCACAACCATTTATCTGACACACATATCTGCCATAACCTCATCTATGTATTTATCTCTTGAGATATTCTAAGCAGTGAGGTGGTACTGTACTCTGTGGGTTTCAGTTCCACATCCTTGAACAGTGTATATGGGCCAGCTACAGATCTAACCTCTATACCCAACTCATGTCTAAGGTAAATTCAAGTGATAGAATGACTTAAATCTCATATTCAACTTAAAAACCCAATATGTGAACATGACTCTTTTTCCATTAAAGTTTGTTGGGTCAATTGCTCTAACACCTACAAATAATGGGAGGAACAAAGCTTGTATTTATTTATTTATTCATTTTATTTCTCAAGAAAGAAAATTCTTGAAGGAGGAGATCCAGGACTCCTGTGATGAGAGTCTCCAGCTGTTTCTACTTCTCTCCTTTATCCTTAAATGATAGATCTCTCCCATCCATATCAAGAAGTATATACCATCATATCTGCATCTCATAAATTAGGAGCGGTAACAAAATGACCGAGGGGAGTGATAGGTAACTTCTTGACTTCTGCTGAGAACAATTCTTCTTCCATCTTTTTAAGCACATGGCCACAACCAGCCCCAACAGTAGCTTGTTAAAGCTGTGAGTCTAAGCAGAAGAAAAATGGATCCTGGAAGAATATCCATTCATCTTTTCAGTATGAATAAATGAGATGCAGGAGAGGGAGGAGAGAGAGAGAGAGAGAGAGAGAGAGAGAGAGAGAGAGAGAGAGAGAGAGAGAGAGAGAGAGAGAGAGAGAGAGAGAG
>PVHP010019043.1:0-32345 GCA_004024765.1 Zapus hudsonius
AAGAAAGAAAGAAAGAAAGAAAGAAAGAAAGAAAGAAAGAAAGAAAGAAGGAAGGAAGGAAGGAAGGAAGGAAGGAAAAAAAGAAAGAAGGAAGGAAGGAAGGAAAAAAGAAAGAAAGAAAAAAAGAAAGAAAGAAGGAAGGAAGGAAGGAAGGAAGGAAGGAAGGAAGGAAGGAAAAGAGAGATGGGAGGGAAGAGTTAAGCACAAACAGGCCAGTGTAGGGTCAGAAGCAGCGGCTGTCAGGTAAGATTCCATGAGAACCCGTGACTCTTGAGCCTATTATATTAAGGTACATATCTTAAGTTATCTCAGGTAATTTTTCATTACAATAACAGAATCCCTCATACTGGATAATTGGTAAAGAAAACTCATTTGTTTAGCTATGGTTCTTGCAGCCAAGAAGTTTAACATTGAACGGCCACATGTGAAGAAGGCTTCCTCCTGCATCATACCAACCACAGCAGATATCCTGCGAGCTTGGTGAGAGTAGAGGGCGAGAGCAGAGAGCCAAACTCTGAGATAACTGACCCTTCTTGGGACAGGGTGCTAGCCACACCATACAGTCCCAGGCCGCTAGGCTTGACCTCCATGCTTCAAACTGTCAAATTCAACAGAAGGTTTTTCTAGGAACACATTGCGATCAAATCTCAGTCTTTATTTGCTAGGTTGTTGGTGGACTACAAACCAGCTTGACCAAACGCTCTGAGCAATGCCAGATAAGGTGAGAAAATACCTTTATTTTATTTATTTATTTTGGTTTTTTGAGGTAGGGTCTCGCTCTAGCCCAGGCTGACCTGGAATTCACTCTGTAGTCTCAGGCTGGCCTTGAACTAATGGCGATCCTCCTACCTCTGCCTCCCAAGTGCTGGGATTAAAGGCGTGCACCACCACGCCCAGCTTGAGAAAATACCTTTAATGGGCCAAGAAATGGGCCATCAGCAGACACTGGATCTGCAGGGCCCTCCACATCTGTGAGAAGCAAATCTTTTCATTTTAACAGACAATAGCATCTTAGCTCTTAATGTCCCTTTCAAAAAAAAATGTGCTCATTATAGAAAAACTGAAAGAAATGACTGGACACCAAGCATAAAAGAAAATTAACTCATAATCCTATTCACCATAATAACTATCTATATTTTGATATTTATCCTTCCATTCTGTATGTAAGTATATTTATTATACATTTTTAATTACAAAATGTGATCATATATCATCCACTCTTTTATAGCCTGAGTTTTAAAAATTAAATGTGAACACAATTACATGTCATTTCATATTCTTCTACAAGATCAATTTTAATGGCTTTAAGTCTTCCACTCCATGAATGTACCATAATTTATTTTTATCTACTTCTTTATGTGAACATTTGCTTCCACTGCTCTCTTCTGCTGAACATTCTTGTGGATAAATCTTTGCACACATCCTTGACTTTGGTTTTCGTGTTCCTTCTAATGAATTTCATTTTCATGACAATGTCCAAATGAAAGAAGGAATGGGACATAAATACACAGTGCTTTAGTCTACTGTACAAGAAATAATCACCGAAGCACAGCTCCTTGGCTCCCCACCCATGAAGTGCCACGTGTGCACTCCATGAGTGTGAGCAAGGCAGGAAAGACCCGTGTGAAATGGTTGAGAATTCCAGAGAACAAGGTGCCTGGGGCCTCGCCTCTGCCACATCTGCAAAACCCAGACAACTGGGACCCATGCAGGAGTCAGGATGAGACTGACCAGTGCCATCTACACCTGCAGGAGACCAGGCAGCAGCAGGAGAGCCAAGAATCCTCTATGGGGCTCTGCCCATCAAAGAGGAAGAGAGGCATTGCTTGTGGCAGCCGCAGAATCTTCTCCCATCAGCACCTGAGGTCTTGATCTCAGTGAAACGATGGACAAAAATCCAGACAAAGCAAACTTCCAAAGTGCCAGCTGGAGCTCCTGACGTCACTTCCTGGAGTTGGGCTGCCACACGCCACTGTGCATGTCAAGCCAAAAGGACAATGAAAATGGAAAGGAAAATAAGGAAATTGCACAGGAGAAGTCAGTCATCTGCCAAGGGTTGCTGTCACCTGGACTATCATGAAGACACTAATAGGCCAGGCAGAGGAAGAGCTTGACCTCCCAGTGAAGGAGCAGGGGGAGTATTAGAGGCTGTGCTGGAGGGGTCTGCACCCCACTGAGAAATGGAACAGGAGAACGTATCAACCCAACTGCTCTGCTCAAATGAAAACCAGAAGACCCAAACAAACACTTTTTGATCCCTAACCCCAATTCGGTTGTTTCTATCTCAAACTCAACAACCAAAATGATTTTAATTGTTTATTTAAACTGACTATTATAAAAGACCATGAAGCCAGGGGTGGTGGTGCATGCCTTTAGTCCCAACACTCCAGAGGCAGAGGTAGGAGGATCATTGTGAGTTCGAGACCACCTTGAGACTATATAGTGAATTCCAGGTCAGTCAGGGATAGAGGCTCCTCTATCCCAGACCTCCTACCTAAATAAATAAACAAACAAATAAATAAATACCATGAATAATTTCTTGTTTTTACTCTAATAGTGGTTATCATCTAGACAAGGTATCTTACTCATTGGTTGGCTCATTCAATCACCTATTCATCATACATTAATTATCATTCATGGGTCATCTGTTATATGCAGGACATAATGCTGCCAGGTTTGTACATATGGTCATAAGCAAAACAGGAGTCCCTATGCCCATGTTGGGAAGAGGGAGGCAAGTCAAATTAACAAAGGGGAGAGTGAATGAATTTCAGGAAAGTGCTATGGGAAAATAAATGCAGTCCCTGTCACAGAGCACAACAGACAACTAGACAGGCTTGGAGGGAGGCATCTCTGGTGAGCGGAGAGCAGTGCTGTTAGCCTCACAATGGCTCAATTTTCTTTCTGGACCAGGGGAAGGCCTTATGCTCAGCTGTTTTGAATCTAGGCATGGGGACATGGGTTGTGGGCACAGGTGAAAGTCACTTGCAGGTCTGGCCTAACCAATCCACACATTTCTGTGTTTCCGCAGGTGAATGCAGATGCTACTGCTGAGAATTCAGAAAAGGACCAGAGGATAGAGTGTCAGTAAGACAGCCACACAGAACACAGTAGAGTCCTGGATCTCTCTTCCTAACACACACTCATGCACACCATAACCACACTGAAGTGTGTTCTGGGAACACATACATGCCATTGTTTGAACCTTCTGAGGCCTAGTATTTAGATGAATCTGGACATGACTCCTTCCTGGTATCCCCCAAACAAGGGCATGCAGCTTCCCCCTTGAAGAGATATCACAAGAAAATTATATCCTTTAAACTAAGTATGCGTGGACATTACCAATCATATATCAGAGGCAAGGGGTTGATTGCTACTCACACTACCCCTTTCTGGGCAAGAAGACAGGAATTGAGCTAATCTGTGGCGAACAGATCACCCATGACCTGAATAACTCCCAGGGTCATCCCTCAGGGACTAACAGAGTGACCGGGTCAAAGGGCAGTCATCGATTATATGTTTATTGATTATACTGGATTCAGTGATCTGACATACATTGACATATAAACAAAACTATTGAGCCTGGGATGGTTGTACAAGCCTATAATCCCAGCCTTCTGGAGACTGAGGTTGGAGGATTGCCAAGTATGCAACCAGCCCAGGCCATGTAGAGACCTTGTTTCATATAAGCAAGCAAGCAAACAAACAAACATTGAAATTCCCAAAAGAATACTGAGTGAAAAGGCAACAAAAGAAAAGAGGAAAGAAGAGAAGGGATAACAAAACTGCACACTTTTTCTCGGAGACTTGAGTCTAGCAAGAACAAAGACATTGATAACACTGTGCTCAGCATCTGCTCCACAGTCTTGCTGTCTCGTCTAGAAACATGGTTCCCTTTCTGGCCATGTGCCCTCTTCTCACTGTGCGCTCATCTTCTGGACAGTCATCGCTCTCTTGGTTACATGTCAGAGGGGGTTCTGCCTTGACATCACTAGCCCCCCTTGTTGGTGGATCTTCCTTATTATTTATTAAACAAACTACTTAAAACATCCCCTGCTCTTTTACGGATTGTTGTCACTTCCATTTCCAGAAGCCACTAATAATTAAGCTCTCAGGAAATACTTTCCTTGACCACAGTTTTGAAGTTTGAAATACCTCCCCAAGAAACCCATAAAGCAATAGGATGCTTTCAAGTCTGCTTTTGAGGACACAGACAGATTAAGGTTTATTGGCTTGAATCATATGCTGCGGGTTGAATCTAGGAAGATTCACATATTAGGTCTCCTAGCAAGTGCTGAAGGGGCCCTAAATTACCATCAAACAGAAAGAAAGTTTAGGGAAAAAAACTGCATAGGAAATATTTTGAAAGGCCTATGTAATACTAACTCTGTATTTTGGCCACCTAAAAATGAATATTATAGATATGGAGCCCAGAATCTAATATTTGAAAATGGTCCAAATAAGTATGCATTTTTAATAGTTTGGGTGGAAAGAGGGGATGAGACAGAAAGAGAAGGGCTGCAGAGAAAAAGAAGTAAGAGGAGGAAAAGGAAATAAGGCATGAAAGAGAGAAGGAAGTCTGAGTATTACTTTCTGGACAGCCAGTGTGATTTTTAGATGTCACTTTCATCAGACATTTCATTCTATGCCATTCATACCAAATAGCAAACTCTACAATTGCTGTGATCACTTAACCTCTAAAAACTATCCAGTCAATGGAGTCACCTTCCTACTCTATCATGTCTGTAAGCTTTAACAATGGGCATTGTTGGTAAATCACAAGACTTATAATAAATCAGAGTAACAAAACTAAAAGGAACAAAATTTGTCCAAGAATCCCAGGTGCTAAACAATCTGTCTATGGATGGAGGATGAAGACCATGATGTTCTTTCTATGCAACTAATATCCCTCATCCATAATATGTTTTGTGTGAACTGGAAAAGCTCAATAACATTTGTTTGGTATAGACATTTCATATCTTTTAGAATCCTTAACATATGTATGCAAATGACTATTTTGAATAAGCAAAAATCATGAGCTCAAAGCAACTTTATTTTTATCTTTTACTACCCCCTGGAACTCATTCTAATAGACTAATTTTTCCCTGCCATGAAATAAGTTTAGAAAAGATGCCAGGCTTTATGTTTTTATTTGCTTATTTAGAGAGAGAGAGAGAAAGAGAGAGAGAGAGAGAGAGAGAGAGAGAGAGAGAGAGAGAGAGAAAAGAGAGAGAGTGAGCATGCCAAGGCTTCCAGACACTGCAAACAATCTTCAGGTGCATACACCACTGTGCATCTGGCTTTACATGGGTACTGAGGAATCGAACCTACATCATTAGGTTTTGCAGGAAAGTGCCCTAGCCACTGAGCCATCTCTCCAGCCCCAATGTCAGGTTTTATTTAACTTTTTTATTTTGGTGTTAAGACAAAACCCAGGGCCTTTACACACACTAAGCAAGTGCTCTACTAGGATGGTACACTCCCAGCCCTCCCTGACTTTCAGATAGTAAGAAGTTTGTCAATAACTCAATTCCAGTGTGATAATTACATTTTAAACTTGATGGCAAATCAAGCTTCTCTCATTCCCAAGGCTCCACCTGTGTCAATTGAGTGGCCTGCACAGGGCAGAAGAACTATCGTACTGATCTTGTTTTCCTATCTATCCTTCCTCCTAGTCCAGCCTTTGGAGTGAGTGCTGTACTTAGACTGCAAGGAAGCAGTGCTCAGCAGTCTTACACCTCTTCATCTAAAGTGAGTGAGCTCATCCTTCCTCAGAAAGCTCAGGTCCCCAGAACCCCTGCCAGTGGTGGCCTCATCCAGTGCAGCCAGATGCTATGCTTAGAGATCCTTAGTCCCTCAGCCCCCAGAAAAAGGGAGGCCTGCACTCTCTATGGAGCTACTGTCCCCCCCCCCCCAAGTGGCTCTCTAGGACAAGATATAAGTTGACCCCAGGCTGTTGTCCTTGGGGCCTTGACTACTTGTGGATCCTAGGAAATGCTCAGATCCTCTGCACTGGTACCTGGGACCTCAGTCCCAAAGAGCAATGCTGGAGCAACCTCCTACAGTGAGCCAGGTCCTTGCTCACTGTGTCCTCTAAATGCAAAAGATGCTTATTTAAACCTCCTTTATGTCTCAACTTCAGGGCATCATTTTCATTGTTTCAATGCAAAACAGTTGGCCCACCCTTAATGACAGTACTCTAGTTTAACAATTGCAGCTTCTATAATCTAAAATCAGTCTCTGTGCCTGTAACTGCAAACTTGATTGAATTTTTCTTGAAATAAGGCATACAGATTTCATATATTTCTGTTCTAAACCTTAAACCAACACACCAGTCTATCTCTTTGAAATTCAACCTTGATCAAATTCTCTGAGCATGGGCAGAAGAACACAGCCAGCCTTTATATCAACAACCCAGTTTCAACAAAGTTTATAAACCAAGACTACACAGTCCACAAGTCTCTCTGCATTTAGAATTTTCAAGCTCTCACCAGAATAGCCCATCAAGCTCTTCTTACAATAAATACTGCAAGGATTCTCCAGACCAAAGTACCAAATCCAGCAAGGCTTCTTCAGACCCAAAATCCTTCCACATTCCTCCCACCAACACATTATAAAAGTAACAAAATTAATCGCTTCTTGGCCTTTCACAAGTGTAAAAATAACAAAATCAACATGGTCAGATTCATCACAGTAATAACCACACTTCTTGGTACCAATTTTCTGTTGCAGTTATCTTCTTCTCATTGATAGACAAATATCTGGCCAGAAGCAGCTTAAGGGAGAAAAAGGTTCAGGTTCCAGGGGGAAGCACCATCAATGGCAAAGGAATCTGACTGCCTTCAGCATAGGAGAGAGAGAGAGAGAGAGAGAGAGAGAGAGAGAGAGAGAGAGAGAGAGAGAGAGAGAGAGAGAGAGAGAAGCCAACACCACAGGCACCACAGCCAGAGCTCAAACTGGCTCTCCAGATACCTAATATAGCTGGGTTGAAGATCCACCCCCCCCCCAGTGACATGCCTCCCCAGCAAGGCTCTACCTGCTGGAGACTTAAGTAGGAAGCTTCATCTAAAATAGTCCAGGCTATGGGGACATGCATTTGTATTCAAACTACCGCAGAGGGGATTCATGTCTGGTGCTGAGAACCAAGTCAGAAGTCTATAGCTTAGAAGGTCATAGGCCCTAGAGGAAAGCTCCCACTGTTCTTTGGCTAAAAGAAGAGGCTATGCCCATCAGAAAGCCTTCTAATTTTATATGTTTATCCTTTGGATCCATGCTGCTTTTGCTCTTGGTGAGAGAGTCTGCTCTTTACAAATTATGATGAATACTAGGGCGACCCAAGACCCATCAGAATAACACGAAAAGGAAATTGAATGCCTGAAACACCTGCAGGGTTGAGAAAACATCACAGAGGAAGTGGCAGATTGAACACTAATGCTGCTCTTATGGCTAGCCTAAGAACCTTCTTCAGAAAGATGGTAGACACTAAGGAGACTCAAAGCACATCAAAGCAGAAAATTAAATGCGGTTAACAGTTCAACACCAAAGGAGACTTACAACATGTCCTCCTTGGCTCAGAAGAGGGGATGAATGTAAGAGAAGAGCCAAGGGTGATAAGATGTGGTCTGAGGCATTGCACCCCCCCCCCATAGGGACTATCTGGTCCATTTATGACCACAGAGTGATTACGGATTACTCCACTGAGGAAGGCCTTCAGTGGAATGGGGGTAGGAGAGAGGGAACATAAGAGAATAACCTGATGGGAATATGACCATTTCCAATGTGTTTATATTTTAAACTTCCAAATAAAAATTTAAAAATGAAAGAAAAGGAAATACAAATAACCTAACACAAATAAATAAATTAATTGTTCAAAAAACAAAACTCTAAGTTGTCATCATTGTTGAGATTGCTCAAAAAAAATAAAATAAAATAAACAAACCCTGCAAGTACAACTACTTTATGACCCAGCTACATACCTCCTGGGGATATACCCTAAGGACTCTACACTCTACCACACAGAAACCTGATCATCCATGTTTATTGCTATTCACAATAGCTAGAAAAATGGAATCAGCCTAGATGCCATCCCAAGATGAATGGATAATGAAGATGTGGTATATATATTCACAATGGAATTTTATTCATTTGTAAAGAAAAATGAAATTCTGACATAGTTAAGAAAAATTCTTGTATTTGGGAAAGGTTATACTAAGTGAGGTCACCAGGCTCAGAATGACAAGCACTGTATGTTCACTCTCTCATATGCAGATCCTAGCTTCTAATTTTTAGACATATATGTTGGAGTGAAAGTCAGTAAAGACCAGGAAGCAAGAAATGGGCCAAGGGCGGGAGGGTTTAAGGAAAGGAGACAGCAGGGCACATGATATGAGGGCACAGGAGTGGAATACTAGGGATCCAAAGGTTTCAGTGGGGCTAGGATGGGGCAATGGAGGAGAGGAGTGAGCAGAGTGAACCCAAACCACAGTCATATGAAAAAGCCATATGAAAACCTACTTTTTTATTATTCAATTAATTAAAATACAATTTTAAAAAGGAGTTTGGGGCCTGGGGAGATTGTTCAGTGTTAAAGGTGCTAGGTTGCAAAGTCTACAGACCCAAGTTACATCTTCCCTAGAACCTACATAAAGCCAGATGCAAAATGGTGCATGCATCAGTGATGCATCAGTGCATGCACCTATCACGCTGGGATTCAGAGCCAGGAGAATCTGAAGCTTGTGGGTTATGCAGACTGGCATTGTTTTCAGTGGACAGAGATCCTGTTTCAAAGATGGAACACGGATACCTTTGAATGTTCTCCACACAGGTGCTGTAGCATACACATGCACACACGCACCTGCACACACACACACACACACACACACACACACACACATTCAAATAAATAAATTAATGATTTGTAAAGACTTTCAATGGAAGTACCCTACATTGGGTAGTTAATACTGCTCCCAGAAGCCCTAGGTTGTTGTAGGAAAATTACAGTGTTGGTTAGGCAGGCCTTGAAAGCCCCCCAAATAATACAAAATATTACCAATGCTTTCAGTAGCCTACCAAAATAGATGGTAAAACCCTATTGCTGAAGACGTCCCTTGTTTCAGATGCAGGACACTGAGAAATCAAGCTAGAATTGAACTGGAAGCATCCTTCCTGCTGGATCGTTGTCATACTGATAGAAGGTGTCATGCAGGCTTCAGGTTTAGAAAAGTCTTCAACAATCTCACTCATCAGGGAACCTGAGAGCTACACAGCTAATCATCCAGGCAGGATGTGCTCATTGGAGCAACAGTGGTGTGATTAGAATGGGGGTAACCAACTGATTTCTAAAGGGATTTGAGGTCCACTCAATTTCTTATATTTTGTATAATGGCTACTCCATACAAATAAAAGCAAGTAGTTTTTAAGACACTTCATGTAATAACAGGCAACTCTGAAGAATATCATGTTTTATGAGATAAACTCATTCATGAGTTTTATCAAATGCCTACAAATAAATCACATTTTAGAGAGGCTCACACTTCAAGTATGCCTAGCAAAAAGCTTTGGGGAAAGGTTTCCTGTATTAATCAAATAAATGCCCACTAATTTATCTGCTTCTTTAATTCAGAGATTCAGGCTTTAGTATTTTTGGAAATAAGAAAACTCAACTCTGAAAAGTGAATCACCACGTTTTTCTTAAGTCTTACCAATTAGCCTCACCATATCATTTTGTTAGCTCAAAATAATATGCTGCATCTTTTGTTATTTTGAGAAAAATTAAAAGTAGAAAATTGCACACCTAGGAACTGGGAATGAATATGAGAGCAATGTTCCCCCAAGATTGTGCACTGAACAGCCAGGACCAAAGGGCCCTGAGAGGCACCTCACACCCCTAGGGACCCTTGATTTCCTCCCTAACTTCTGTCATTGTCCACTTTTGTTTCTCTTGTTTGATAATTCCATCCCTTCTCTTCTTGGTATTGTTTCCAGTCACTCCCATCCTACCTGCCTCTCACCACTGCCTCTGTTTAAGTCCTCACTCTTCAGCTTAACATTTAAGACCTTCCATTATCAGACCCCAGTCTTTCTTCCAGGGATCATTTGCATTCAGTGGTTCTGAATAGATCTACTCCCATTGAACTCCCCCTGGGTCCTGCCCCTCATCTTTACTCTGTGTGGTTTTCTCTTCCAGGAATCCCTCACCCACTACAAATTTGCCCACCTTGTGGCCCATCCATATACTGCTTTAGCCAAGAAGTCTTCCCTGACTCTCCTACTGGGACACTCGTGTTGGTCCACACTCTTAGGAAGAGTTCTTAAGATGCTTGTCACTTTCTGCCCTAGGTATCCATAATGTGTGATTCCGTTTAGTCCTCAATGTATCTTATTTAACAGAAGCTCAATGAAAATACAAGAATTATCATAGGCTATCAGGCAATAGCAAGTTCATCATTACGCCAATCAGAGCTTAGAGTTATGTGTAACATACTACATTATATGTGTGTATACCTCTATCATCTATATATCTATTATCTATCGGTTACCTGTCTTCCAGAACTGCTGTCTATTGTCCAAAGACTTATGAAAATGGTAGCATTGCCATTCTCAACACAAGAGCATAGTGTTGCTGCATCAGATGAGCAGAGATTTCTAAAAGTTCTAGAACAGAAAGCAATCATAGGCTCACATATCTGCTCCAGTCACCCTCACCCAATGGCTCTACTTACAGGAGTAGAGATGTTTTCTTCTCCTCCTCTTCCTCTTCTTCCTTCTGTTTCTTTTTGTATGCTATATTTGAGGGATGTCTTCTTTTATGTGGATCACCACCAACACAAAACAACGGACTTTTGGGAAACCCAGTGTTTTCTCTGACAGAAATCGCTGCACATCAGAACCTGGGCTGCTCTTTACGATGGAATCTCTTTCTCATCCAGAGGAGCCACAAATGGGGCACCCTTCTGGATCCAGATCCCTGCACAGCGATAGTGGTGCAGGGACTCTGGTTAATGGACAGCCTCCTAAGGTGTCTGCCTGTGGGACATCACTCTTTACCTCTTTGAGGTAGGTCGTAATATGTTCATTACATATCTGCTTTCATTTCTACCTCCTGTGACTGTGAAATACATTTGGTTCAACTTCTCTCTTTTCCTCTGACTTTTCTTCCGAGGAGTATATTTAAGACATTAAAAAGAAGCATTTTAAAAGAAGCCAATGGAAAGAAGCAGCCCCATGGCAGGCAGGCACCTATAGGTAAAAGGTAGCAGAGGCTGTAGAGATATGTTCTCTTAGCAGACTCTTCCAGCGCTGCTGACTGACTGAATCTCTCTGTTGTTTTATTCTACAGCACTCATAACAAATGCAAGTCATTTACCCAATCTCATGGGGAATCCTGAGTCTAGCATTTTGATGTATGCTTAATACATTAGACACATTAGAGAGAGCAGGGCTTCTTTGAAAGGTGATTGCCAATGAGCAGGACTTGCCCCTTCTGGGGTGTTCTTGCCTCAGGCTTCTCAGCTCCAGCCTGGACTATTTCTAGTCTGTGGTGCTCATGACCAGCTTGGCTGCCAAGAACATGCCAATGCTTCCTCCTCTGGGACCCAGAGCCCAGTGTCTCAGACATCACTGATGCCTCATCCAGGAGCCTGCTGGCTCCAGGCCCTTTGCCAATTCACCTAATCACCTCTGCTGCCAAAGGCAGTAATGCCACCAAGACCAGAGTTGTGCTAGTCAGTAACTTGCTTATCAGGAGTCCCCTAGATTTCTTGGTCTTACTAACAAATATTACAGGCAAATGACTCAGCAGCTAAATGTTACTGGGATCTGTCTGTGGTAGTAGGTGCAAAACATCAGTTAAAACAGTTTCAATAACCATCAATGCATTGACTCCCAGTTCTTCCTTTGCTTTGGTGCCAGAAACACAACCTAGTGCCTCGTGCAAAAATAAATAAATAAATAAATAAATAAATAAATAAATAAATAAATAAATAAATAAATAAATAACTGAAGCTCACCCACTGAGCAACACCCCCAGCACTGGCTCCCAGTTTTAGCTGTCTTTCTTAATTTTGAGATTTATAGTTGAGTAGCTTCTGCTATCTGGCCTGGTACAAATACTATCATATTTAGACCTCCAGATTAAAGTTCCGAAAAGAGGAAATTGCTATAGAGCTCTGAACTGCAGAATAGTGCTGGGAGTCAAGCTGTAGAGAACCTGTGCTGGGAATAGATGTATGTCATAGCTGAGACACTCTGCAAACGCTTGAAGGGAGAGGGGTGGACAGCCATGCTGATAGCTAGGAAGAGAGCAGGCTTGGCAGAGAAAACACCAGTGCAAAGGTCCTGAAATGCCCCTGGCGTGAGCAACCACTTGATCAATTACGGGTGGCCAGGGTGTCTGGAACTGAGTGAAGGAAGGAGAGAAGAGTAAGATGTAAGGACAGTGATGGAAAAGTGGCCAGGAATCTGAGGCAGGAGGACAATCGGTATGGTGTGGTTTGTGGAAGCAAGGGGAAAAAATCTTCTTTCAGGTGGAAGAAGTGATCACTGTTGATGAATGAGGATGAGCGAGGGGAGGGCCGATAGCATGGACCCTTAAAGTCTACCCTGCGTGTGGAGAGTGGTGTGCAGAGGGTGTGGGTGTTGTGGTGGGCAAGGCTGACCACGACAATTTAAGGAAGAATGGAAGGGAAGGAATGGGCAGTTTTCTGGAGAGGATGCTGAGAAATGCTGAGCTCCCTGGAAAAGCGAGTACTATGAAGAAAGACTGTTTTGCTGGTTATTTTTTTCCAAATGAGAAAAACAACAATCTGTTTGTATGCTGTCTGGAAAAGAAAATCAATGCAGGGAGGGGAGAGGGGAGAGAGGTGGCAGATGTCTGAGGGGCAAGGGCAGTAGGGAAGATGGGAGGTAGGAGCATGGGGCTGTGCTGTGCGTGTAGCAGCAGGGACAGTCACCTCCAGAAACAGCACGAAGTGCAAAGCACCTGGCCCTGAGACTGGGATGTGCAATAGAAGAAATACGAGGGACGGTCGTCTGCTGGCTACATCTTCTCATGAAGGGCACAAATGGGGTAGGTAGGGTGTAGGGCAGGAGGAGGAGGTCCACTCAGTCAGGTCTCACCTCACAGTGAGGAGGCACTGTGGCGACCTGGTTGGCTTATGTATATGAGTTCAGAATAGACCGAAGGGTGGGGGCAAAACATGGAAACAGGTTACTGAAATCTAGGCTGAAAACATTTCATTTCTTGGAGACGAGGATAGGAACAATGGAAGTATGAAAACGGTAAAATTAAGAATATATTTTGATTACAGGTAAGTATGGAAGAGTCCCCAGGATGTATTCTTATCTTTTCCTCCAAAGACAATACAACCCAAACAAGAGATATTATTACAGCCTTGAGACTCAAATCAATAACATTTCACTTGCTTTTACTGACAATGGTCCAGTTTTTAACTAGCAAAGATTATTCCAGAATGGTGGTGTTATCAATAAGTGATGCCAGCGAAGAGATAAAAGTCTGTTGGCATCGCGAAGCAATATAGAAATGGAAGCAAGTAGTTAAAAGCAAGGCATCTGTGTCTGTTCCAATAAGCCAATTGGCAGGAAGGAATCAATAAATCACAAAATTAGTGTGGAAAAATATTTCGAGCTTTCCAAGATCAAAGAAGGGATAGTAAAATATTAACTGATGCCCTTTTGACTTTCTGTTCTCAATGTTTATTAGTGTTTGACCTTCCTTGAAATGAAAGGTCCATTATGAGCTCTTTTGATAAATGGATTGAAAGCTTGTCTCAAGGCACTTGAGCTTCTCTAAGTATTGTCTATTCTCCAGTGAAATACTATTAGTCTGCATTTTACAGTAACTCTCAGCATATCACAAACATGCATCACTCTTCAACACAGAGAAGAAGTAAGGGCCTGCTGGTCTCTCCATCCCCTGCAGCCCATGACTCCACTTAGAGGTATTCTTGAAGATGATCTGGCGATATGAAGATTGGCATGTCATAAAATTATCATGATAAATGGAAGTTTTAGAGAATCATGAGGCCTCCTGGAAACATATCTAAAATTTGGGGGTTGGTGTAACTGAAATATAATAGAAGCCTAGTCCCTGTTTCCAAACTCATAGCAGACAATAATGCATGCAAAACCTTCCAAAGAGCAGAGAGCAGGAACCCACCCCTCCTCTTGCCCTATGCCATCTGAGAAATAGTAGCTGCTAAGTTTTGCTACCTCAGTCTTCTGTGCTGTGTGCACAGGACATGTAAGGGAGATCCTAAAGGAACTATGGCAGATTTGGACTATACAATTAAATGTCCAGTTCACACTAAAGAAAAGTTAAAGACTTACCTGCAATAACCATCACCACAGCCTGGAAGGAAAACTAGAATCCATCTAAATGTCTAAGAATAAGTTCCCTCCATGTAACTGGACTACCCATAGCCATTAAAAATGATGCCCCATAACTTATAAATGTGCAATGATGTTTGTGATAGATTTTGACATAAAATGAATATGCACAGTCTAACCATATTGTTATAAAAACTAACTTTATATGTATATATGTTCATAAAAAGAAACGAAAAGGGACTTTTGTTAATGATCAGTAAAGTGCTTGCCCTGCAAGCATAAGGAACTGCATTTGATTCCTCAGAACACACATTAAAAAACAGAAAAGTGAGTGTGGAGGCAGGTGCTTGTAATCCTAGCTCAGAGGAGGCAGAGACAGAAAAGCCCGAGGCTCTCTGGCCAGCCAATCAGGCCCACTTGGTGAGTTCTACACCATTATGAGACTCGACCTCAAAAAAGGTGGCTGTGCCAAAGAAACACCTGAAGCT
Source organism: Zapus hudsonius (assembly GCA_004024765.1). Lineage (NCBI taxonomy): Eukaryota > Metazoa > Chordata > Mammalia > Rodentia > Dipodidae > Zapus > Zapus hudsonius. The sequence continues at coordinate 14,835 of PVHP010019043.1, forward strand.
GTCCTTTGTTCTCCATTTGTCCATGCTTGCACACACATAAACATACATGCACATCACCTGCACACACGTAAACATACATACACATGCACACATGCACATACATGCCTGCACACACATGAACATACATACACATGCATACATGTACATATACGCCTGCACACACATAACATGTCCACACAAGCATACACTCACATACACACCTTTAAACACAAAAACATACATGCACATGCATACTCACATACACACCTGCACATACGTAAGCATACATTCACACACAATCACACACACATACATGCCTGCACACACATAAACATACATGCACATTGCCTGCACACATGTAAACATACATACACATGCATACATATACATATACACCTGCACACACATAAACATGCATACACATGCATACATGTACATACATGCCTGCACCCACATAAACATGCCCACACAAGCATACACTCACATACACACCTACACATACATAAACATACATACACATGCATACACATACACATACATACACACCAGCACATATATGAACATACATGCACATACATTCACACATACACACCTGCATACACATAAACATACATTCACACACAATCACACACACATACATGCCTGCACACACATAAACATGTTCACACAAGCACCTATGCATATGAGAGAAATGAAAACCTTGAGCATTAAGACTGGCAATTCCTTCTACATGTAGAGTTTTCAGTCAGTTTGTCTTTTTTCCTCATCCATTCCTCATTCTATCTCATCCATAAATATCATTTTACTACTGACCCAAAGGAAATCTGCCAATGAAACCTGTTAAACATGGATTCTAGAGGCAACAAATCTCAAATATGATTGTCTGGTCAAATTCATGCCTATTCCTTTTGACTTTGCTGGCTTTCTAGCCATGTGGCTGTGTGTAAGTAGACTTTCTAATGAGGCCCAGAGATGTGGCCTTCTTCCATGGATCGGTGACAATCTGCTGAGTAGCCAGGCTCACTGTACTCACACATCAAGTGGAAGGACATAGAACAGCAGCAGGCATCCAGAACCCCCAGAATACTTAGGGACGAAAAGCCTCCCTGGCATGTGTCACAGCGCTTGTTTGCTCTACACAAAAGCAACAGGAGGATCCACACCCCAACGTGGCCACAGCACCTGTGAGAACTGGGTGGAGGGACACACAGGGATGAAGAGCAAAGCTCAGAAAGCCCAGAAGCCCAGCACCTGTTGGTCAGGGGGACCTTGTGCCACAGAACAGCAGATAGGGAAATTCCAGGTAATTGCAAGAACAAAACCCAGTAGAAGGTCAAAGCAATTTACTAAGATTCCATTAACTTAAAAACAAGGTCCCTAGAGAACTAAACTCTAATACCTTGAACTTCAAACAAACTACTTCAAAAGTAACATAAAAAACATGAAATGGAAGGTAGATGAAATGCATGCCTCATCTGTGAGATCTCCATTACTACAAATGCAATTACTTGTACCAAAATCAGGTACAAGAGGGTTGGGATTTATAGATAGCCTTGTCACTGTGGCTGAGACTGCCAGGCCGAAGGAGAGAAGCCCTGTCCTCTGTTTCTCAGAAACACCCAGAATCAAGCCTACAGGTAACACATAAACAGGTGTCCACACTTTGCAAAGCAAAGCCCTACCTAATCTCTAGGCAGAGACAGCCTGACCGACTGTGCCATCTATTTGAATAAAGAAAGCCAGCACAGGCCTGTCTGTTTGAATCCACCCCTCACCCTCGCACAGTGCCTGTTCCAAGTATTTGCTCCCTGCCTTCGCCCTCTGTTCAGTTCTAGCATTTGCTGTCATTTAACATTGGCCTATTTTCCTCTCTGAACAGAGGGCAAGAGCATGCATGCTCTCCTGCTGGCGCACTCCTGCCCAGCCTGCAGCCCCGCTGGCCTCGGGGACACTGCCAGCATCCCTCTCGGAGACATCTGTTGCCTTGCTTACACCAAGAAGCCCCTGAGCACATGACTGGCCTGCCCAGAATGGGAGAGAGCAACTTCCAACAAAAGGCGTATGTCCACCTCGCCTCTCCCCAGTCATTCCCTCCTCCAAGCCCGTCTCAACAAGTGGCCGAGCCTCACACAAGCTGTCAGGGACAGATGCTATGTGAAAAGAGGAAATTGGACTCAAAGATGCTACAGCCTTTTTAATTAAGTCCAACCTAAAAGCCAAATAGCGAGGCATGAAATGAGTACTTGCTGACAAATAAGAGATCAGGGTTTTCAAAATCAAATGCACTTGTTCAAGTTCATGGAAACTTAACTATTTTCTCAAGCATCACATGGTTGGTTCCTCTTTCAAAGCTTCGGATATTTTTGCCTGGACGACAGTGGGTACGCATTTTGCGCTGGTGCTTGGGCATCCGGAGTTTTCCTTGGTGATTCTTGGTCCTCCGGCCTCCCTGGGCTGGCACAGTTGGCAGGATGAAGTGTGTCCACACACAGCCAAAAGCTCACTTTTCATTATTCATCTCTTGCCTCCTCACTCCCACTCTCGCCAAACTCCTGAGTGCTCATTCCACTGAGAAGACAGAAAGAATCCTATCATGCGGCTTCCCTCCTCCCAGCTCTCTCTCTCAGCAAGTTCCACTCCTTTCTTTGTCTCCATTTTCTCCAGTTTACTATTTACCATGGGCCCTGGTGCCTAATTGTTTTTCCCCGTGTGCTGTCTGCTAATTAACGCTGACTGGGAGTCTCAGCTCCAATGGCCAGGCTCCCTGTGAATGGTTAAGGGTGATGAAGGCTCTGGGAAAAGACCACGTGACTTTGTAGGACAGAAGAAAATAGACAAAAAGACAAACAAAACCCTTCTTAGAAGGAGGCTGGAGCGGCATAACCTTAAGCTACACTCTACATGAGTTAAGGTGATCACAACCTTTCATCCATAGAGAAAATGGGAGGTGTTATTTAAGGTGCTTAAGAAAGCTTTTATACACTTCAAACTCAATCCCAAGGGAACCGCAGCCATCATTCCTGCCTGTTCCAGAGACCAGGGAATCCCAGAGATGTGTCTTTTTCAAGACCCCACAGTAGCAAGCTTGCTTCCCACCACTCAGGGCCTCCAATTTGATCCTTATTCCCACAGCCCAGCCAACTATGGCCTCCTTCACTGTATATAATTTTAAAATGAAAATTTATGTTTAACATGTATTTATTTTTATATTTTTATAAGTTTTTATCAAGTCATCCTTTTAGTAAGTGCCATGAACTGGAAATAAAGGAATATACTCTTGGAAGTATAGGCTTGTGAAAATCCAATCGTGATTTTTTTTAAAGAAATGCTAAAAATTAAATTTCAAACAAATAGAACCGAAAAGATAAGGAGAGGAAATTAGCCTGTTCCATGGTCAGTTCGATCACTGGACAATAATCAGAAGAGAAGCATGCTGTTTTAGGTTAATAGCTTACCTTAATGTCACTGATGACGACAGGATTGAAAACAGTGGAAGAGTTGGATTTCAGTGAATCTACCAGATGGGATTCTCAGGGTTAAGTGACAAAAAAGTACAACATACACTGACTAATATGAAAGAGAATTTACCATCAAGACTAAGAAATAGCAAGGTGTTAAGTGGGCCTCGTTTTACAGGTGGCTTGATGTGAGATGCAAATGAAGACGACTTTATGGTGTCCACTCAATGCTGAGTCCTGTTCTCTGTATTCCTCTCTTTGTAAGGAAAAGTGAAGCAAGGCAGGACAGTTGGACTTTCTACCAAGCACACTCGTGGGTTTTATGACCCCTCCAGGGAAGATCTGGGACCTAGCTCATCTTTAGACCCCATATGGGCAGAAGATGCCCCAGGGGTGCTCAAGAACAATTTTTCCTGATTTCCAAAACAGGTTTAAACTTCCCACCACGCCTGCTTTAAGGTGGGGCAGCACTGGCAGGGAACGAGCAAGAGCAGAAGCAGAAGGAAGGGCGATATTACCCAAGTACCCCATCCCATCCACACCACATCTTCGGTGTCTCCCTCCCCTTCCTGCACCCTCCTCTCCTTCTCATGACACCCAGGACAGACTCCCCTTTGAAATAAAGATGAGCTTTACTTCAATGTTGTAGGCACCTTAAATTTCACTATTTGGGTGGGGCATAAATAAGATTTATTTAAAAAGTCAAACTTTGCTTCAGGAGGATACCCAAGTTGGTTTCCAGTAACTTAGGCTATAAAAATAGATCTTTTTAAAAATTAATATCTTTATTATGAATAAGTATATACATTGTATGAGCAAATCTTGTGAATGTGTCCCCATTTCCCTCCTCTCTGTCACCTACCCACTGGGGTCCTTCCTCTGTGCGCATACTGGATTTGTCCATAGGTTAGGAGGATATGAACTGCACCAGAGGGAGCCAGTTTTTTTTTCTTCCCCCTTTGAAATTTCACTATAATTAATATCGATTACTATTCATTATTAGGCTCCCTAAGATTATTATAATCTCTCGGTCTTTATGTTTCCCAATGGGAGTCTAATAAAAAAAAGCATTAGGAGAAAATGCTGTTCATCAAAGGGGAGCAGAGCACATCTGGGTGTCCATCCTGGGACAGATGCTGAAAAGCATTTGCAAAGAAGAGCTACTGTGACCTCCTGGCTGGAAGGTCAGGGAAATGGACTCACCACCTTATGTCTGGGCTCCAGGAAAGAGTTCATGATGGTTCTGATGGTACCCTTATGAGCTGGATGATTGCCATTAAATTATACAATTGGTTGGACTTGTAAATGATAGGTGCCAGAGGGCGCTGACCTCAGCCCTGTCCAGTTCCAAAGTTCTGTCAATAGCTCCAATGAGGAGAGTTGAGGTGATGCTGGGAAACACAGCAATATTGTTGGATGACATCAATAGACTCACACAAGAGAGGCCCCTGATTCCTGATGAGACATCCAGTGATGAGTGTTACGCCTGATTCAAACTTAAATACACACACACACACACACACACACAAGTGCATGACTGTAGAGACATGCATATGCAAAAAGGAGCTTCAGTTACTCTACTTGTGGTGTGAGTCAACAGTACATCGTGGTTGCCAAGAAGGGAATGTGGTCTCAGGCTGCATTAATGGAACAGAATATTTAGACTGTGGCTTATGCTAAGTTTGCTGTATTTTATATGAAGCAGACCACACCAAGAGTTTTGTTCTCAGTTTCTGGAATGACTCTAAGAGACAAACTGAAATTTGGTAGGAAGGAAAGGACTACAAAGGAGCTGGAGGTGTTTGGTTTGGAAGATAGAAAGCTTATGTAAAACATGAGAACTATGTTTCCAGATGTGATAAATTGTTCTGCAAAAGAAGGTTTTGTTTTTTTTTTTATTTTTCGAGGTAGGGTCTCACTCTAGCCCAGGCTGACCTGGACTTCACTATGTAGTCTCAGGGTGGCCTTGAATTCATGACGATCCTCCTACCTCTGCCTCTTGAGTGCTGGGATTAAAGAGGTGCACCACCACACCTGGCAAGAAGGTTATTTTTTAAATATTTTATTTATTTGAGAGAGACAGAGAGAGAGAGAGACAGAGAGAGAGAGAGACAGAGAGAGAGAGAGAGAGAGAGAGACAGAGAGAGAGAATGGGCACACCTCCAACCACTGCAAATAAACTCCAGACACATGTGCCCTCTTGTGCATCTGGCTTTATATGGGCACTGGGGAATTGAACTCAGGTCCTTCTGCATTGCAGACAAACTCCTTAATCGCTAAGCCATCTCTTCAGCCTAGAAGGTTCTATTTGTTCACCAAACCTATGGCTGGATGTAGACCAAGAGCAGAACTGAGAGAAAAAGTGGAAGAGGAGGTGGGAGGTATTCACACAGAGCCCAGATTGTTGTAGAGGGAAACGTGGACATGAGTTTGAGATGGTTGGATCAGATCAATGCTTTTCAACTGTATTCCTCTGGATGCCTCAAGGAAGAAGACCCAGAAACAGTTGTGGCTGAGAGTGGATCTCCACTGTGACACACCTTCCTGCCTCACCTCCCATTGCAAGCAGAGTAGGTCCCCAACCTATTCACACAAAGGGCTTCTACTGTACGGAGAAGGTTGTATGGAGCCACTGGACTGGATGATTCCCAGTCAATCCTGACTTTTCAGGATTAATTCAGTTGAGATGATTTCTGAGGCCCAAGCTCTGCAGCCAGAAATCTGCGACTCAGATCTGTGCGTATTCGTTTTCTGTTGCTGGATAACAAATCCACACAAAATTGGTGGCTTCAAACAGTGCCCACTTCCTAGTTCCCAGTCTCTGTAGACCAATAGTGCAGACAGTGCTGAGTTGGGTGCCTGCCCAGGTCTCACAGGCTAAAATCAAGCTGTAGTTTCACTGCGTTTCTCAGCCTGGCTCAGGGGCCCTATTCCTAACTCGCAAGTCTGTTGGCAGAGTTCATTTCCCTAAGGCTGATGACTAAGCCCTCACTTCCTTGCTAGGTGGTGACCATTCATCCCCTGAAGGCCACTCCCAGGTGCTTGTCACATGTCCCCCTGAAAGAGATGATCACGACATGACTATGCATATAGTCCTTCAGAGCAATCAGAAGGATCTCTGACTTCCAGTCTGTATTTTAAGGTCAGCCTAGGCCTTCTGATTCAGCCAGGCCCACCTAACACATTTTCCCTTTTAATCCCAAAGAGACGTCAATTATAATCTGCAAAAATCTCTTCCTTTTTGCTGTATCTGTGACCCAACCAGGAGAGTGGAACCCATCATCTTTACAAGTCCTGTCCTCATTGAGTAAGGTGGGATTCTACGAGGTGTGTACACAAGGCATTTGAACTTGCGGGACATCGTAGATGTCTGCCAAATGCACCTCACTTTCCCACTAAGGATTCTGGTCTGGGCTATGCTGCCCCTGCTCTCTGAAAGTCTATAAATGAAGGGTAACCATCCTTCAAGGGGTTGCTGTGGCTTTCAATGAGGTCATGTGCAAAGCACTGGGAAGGGCAGCAGGCCCCAGGTAAGCTGTGAGGAGAGCTGCCAAGTCTCCCTGGCATGGACCATGGGGAATATGGAACGTGGACTCGGTGAGGGTGCTCTTCCTCCCGCCAGCGTGCTCCCAGGAGGAGCAGTGAAATGGATCAGCCTCCATGGAGGGCTGGCTTCTGTTTCCCTTCCTACCTGCAGCTCTCCTTTCTGCTGACCCTTGGGTTTAAATGCCTCTGCCACTTCAGGCGTCTACCACCCAGTCACTCTTCCTGGCTCTGTGTGGCTGGTTTCTTCTTCTTCCCCTGGTGTGTCTCTCGGGAGTCTCCCTTTTTACCCTGGACGATTTGTCAGGTACTGTCAGTCACCATCAGAAGTGTGACTGCGCTGTTTCTTCAGTTCAGCAAATAGCCAGGCATGAATTTAATGGTTCTTTTCCTATTGGTATTCACTTTTGATAGGTTCTCAAAAATAATTATCTTTTTTTAAAGTAATACTTATTTGTGTGATATTTTTTGAAATATCATTTGTGTGTGAGAGAGAATTGTGTGTGTGAGAATATGTGTGTGTATGTGTGTGTGTGTGAGTGAGAGAGAGAGAGAGTAGGTATGTACATATGTGGAGATTAGTCCTCTGCCTAACCACCTCATTTGAAGCAGAGTTTCTCCCTATAAATCCTCTCCTTTCTGTTCTTCGCTAGGACCAATCTGAGCTTCTGGAAAGTTCTCCTGTCTCCATCTCCCATCTCCTGGTCAGCAAGAGCATGCTGACACTACAAAAGCCTGCCACAGCTTCTGCCATTTTACCTGAGCTCTGGGGATCAAACTCACCTGTTTCAGCTTGAGTGGCAAGTGTCTTCTTTACCCACTGAGCCATATCCCCAAACTCTCAAAAATGTTGTTGTCTGTGATTGATATTATTCTAGATTCTTGAAGTTATTAAAATTTCACTTATTATTCCTTTAGGTAAAAATTCTCCTTTATATGATGGCTGACATCCTGGCAGGAGATGAACCACCCCTGGCCTTCACCCAGAGCCCAAATGAAGCCAATGAGAAAGCGATGAGACAAACAGGAGACCAATCACCACAGCAAGTCTGATAACCCATGAAAGGTCAATGGAGACAGACACCAATGATACCCAACACAACTCAGGGCAAAGGTCCAGAGATACTTCAGATCTCAACAATAAAGCAGACTTAAAACTCACCCACTATGACTCAAGGAACTGAGAGGAAGAGGGTGTGGAAAGAATGTAAGAGCTATGGTGGGGGAGAATATCCAGAGACATTGCCCCCTCAGTAACAACATACAAAGGAGGGGGATACTGGATACCAAGGATGCAGTTCATAACCCCCTAACCTATGGACAGATCCAGTATGTGCACTGAGGAAGGACCCCAGTGGTCAGGGGACAGAGAGGAGGGAAATGGGGGTACCATCAGAAGATTTGCTCATACAGTGTATAGAATTATTCATAATAAATATAATAATTAAAATTTTTCCCTTACCAATATAAATCACAAAATAATCTTTACCCTAGCTAAACAGGTCAGTGTCAAAATTTCCTTTTAGTAGGGGAAACCCCTGTATAGTTCTAAAGCCTTGTTCACTTTCTAATAATTCATTTTCAAACAGCTTCAAGGACTCTTCTAAGGCAGGGTGACTCATCCTTGGTTTGCAATCTACTTGGCCAGTGAAAACATAATGAGCTGTAAGCAAAGGGAAACAATTACTAAAGTCCGCGAAAACAGCCAGCACAGTGGCAGAATTTCAAACCATGCACCGGACCCTACACACAATAGGTCCTCAGTAGAAATGTTTTGAGTTGAATTGAGATGTCTTCACAGCCATCGGTTGAACACAACTGAGATGCTGTCTCAATAAGAAAGCAGCCATGGTTCCATAAGCATTGGTTCCTGTGCCTAATACCTAAATCCTACGTGAGAGTTTTCAAAGCAAACAGGAGAATGATCAGCAGAACACAGCTCATGGCAGACAGCTTGTACAGACAAATGAGCTGACATGTGTTATCACTTGCATCTTCCGTGCTAGTTGAAAATGGGGTGAGGTCATCGTTCCCACGCTGACCTGTTCTGTCATGCACTGCTGTGTCAGCACCTTCTCTGCCTTGCTCATGGAGGAAGGTGACTGGGAGTCCCCGGCCTGCCCACCACCCTGGCCACCCTCCCTCCTGAGGACACCTTCTGATGCTCAGATCCAAAGCAGGATGTGTCCCAGGAGCTGAGGCCTAAGAAATGGTGCAGGCCCTGAGGACATGTGTACTTTCTGGGCCATTAGGACTTGGGGGTGTGTCCCCTGTTTAGCAACCCACTGGGAGATAGTCAGCCAAATGCTGAGGACATGGGCTGTCCCCTGGCAGGGAACTGTCACTTCTCAAAGTCTGGCAGATAAGCCACTGTGTAGAGAAGGGGTATGGGGACCCTTTAGACATGAAGACCTTACACACTGCATACAGGCATCTTACACACATTCCTTCCCATGATCTTCAAACCATGGGAGAACTTGCCAATAGGAGGACAACTTGGTAAAATCACTCTGGAGACGTCTATGGCCATAGTCACAAAAATGACAGAGGCACACTCATTCCCTTTCATAAGGTAACCCCATTCCTAGGGATGTACCCTACAGACACCCTGTGCATGCATGAAACCACACGCACTATTTATGATAGCAGACAGCAGGCAACAACAGAATGTTCATAATAGGGTAAAAACTGTACCACATACTTCAATGAATATATTTTTTCAGCAGCAATAAAGCAAGGCACAGAATAATGAATAGTATGGTAGCATTTTTTGTTAAAATAGAAAAAGGAAAGAAAGAGGAAAAGAGCATGCACTGAGACAGTAATATCTCAAGAAGGTGGAGATAAATAAAAAATAGCATTTGGAGAGAGGCCTGGAGACTAGGGGCAGGAGGAAGGAGACGTGTCAGGTCCATTTCGTGCATTTTAGCTTTGAACTATCTGAATATACTGCTTATTCAAAATACAGTTTTTGGAAGCATATGATTTTGTCACAATTAAGCAATCAATTGCTGTATGCAACAGTAGTAAACTGTAAACCCTGTAAATGTCTAACTTTATTGCTGTGACATTTATAATCCTTATTTTTCAGTTTAATAACAAAGTGAAGACCATGCCCAGCAGTGACTTCCTGTCACCCAGCTCATAGTTACAGGCTGCTTTTCTGAACAGCTTTCTTTCTAATACCTTCTGGACTAAGCTGTAAGCAACGGAATATGTGTACTCAGTGCCTGGTGGGGAGTCTGGCACTTAACTGCATAATTGTTGAATAAATTAACAAAGGAATCAATGAATAAAGCCTAGTGTCCTGAGTGGCAGGTGTAATGGCGATGCTCCTGGGTGGTCTAAAACAGATGGAAGCTCCTTTAGTCACAGGTGTGATGGGTCCCATGAGGTCCTAATTCACCCAGTAAGGCTGTCTCCTCATCTCCTTTGCCCCACTCTCTCTTCCTTAAATGGTGGTGTCACTTAGGTCTGCTGGAGCTCCATCCCTTCTTTCTCCTCTCCTTCCCACGTCCCCACCCCCCACAGGTTAACTCTTTCACTTCCATTGTCTGAATTAGTGCCCGTATTTCATTTTTATTAGTAGTCTTTTCTTTTGGACAGGACCACATAAGTCCCAGCTTCATGGCCAACTTCCTCTACAAATCTCTCACACTCCTCAAACTCAAATTTTTTTTCTAAAATTCTATTCATTTTCCTTCCTACTTGATTTCACTCTACCAATCATACAGAACTCCTCCTTAATCACTGATGGGGTCTCCTAGGTATAATTGCACCCTCCTAGTCCCCTCTACCTAGCTTCTAATTCCTTAGCTGAGAGCCTCCTTACAACAGCCCCCCTGTTAGACCCTTGTTTCTTTCCCTACCCACCACCCACCTCCAAAACCTAATTCAGGATCTCCACTACTGCCAGATCATAGCTGAAAACACCCAAGTGACTGTGTTCCTCCATGTCCCTGGGAATTTTCTACAGAATGCCAGAACACCTGGCTTCTTGGCAGATCTGTTAGCTGCTTTCCAGCCTCCACTGACAGACCTGAACTCCACAACCATCCCTACACCCTTGTCCTACCTTTGACAGAATGGTGACTTTATCCCAAAGTGCTTTTCCGTCCCTTTTCAGGCCCTGCAGCCTTGTGTTCAGAGCCTGACTCGATTCTAGGCCAGCTGGTGTCATTTAGTAGCTGTTTCTATGATGCTCTCAGGAAGACAGAGCTCAGCCTGACACCGAGAGTAAACTAGAGTCTCAGTAAACAGTGTTGACAAGCTTAGCCCAATGTCTAAGTGACTAAACTTACAGACATGTTGTGCACATGAACTGTCACACTAAGGGCCACCTGTAATCTGAGTTTTCCTTCGGGCCTGTGTTTTTGCGCGGTCCTTATACATCCCATTGTCTTGGATAGCAGACATGATAGGGAAGATAATCAGGGAAAACATACGCTGATCTTTATATTTTTAAGAGCTGGAACCTAATTTCAATCACCATGGACAACCGAGCAGTGTTATTTTCTGGCTATCTTTTTTTTTTTTTTAATTGAATAATCCCAACCCACAATTTCAGAGGAACTATCCTATTATTCCACAAAAGAAATTTGATCTATTGAATGTCTCAGGTGAAAATGACGCTATCAGTTCAGCTAAGCACCCAAGGCAGGCAGGGAAGATGGGCTTAAAAGAGAAGGAAGGGGCCCAGGGCAGAGTAGGGGGAACATGGAGACTGGCTTTAAAGAAGACAAGCAGAGGAAAGCCTGTCCATGACCAGGCCATCATCCTTATCAAACAGGCAGCAGCCTGTGGTCTTTCTAATCCTTCTAATTACAGAGGCCTGGGCTGGCAGCCAGTGCCAAAGGAGGCAGTTTTAGCTCTTCAAGGGGGAGGGCTGGCAGGGCCCCCACCAAACAGGTGGTGATTCTTGGCAAGATTTCCAACCCAGCAGGGAACTAGAGTCCTCAACACAAAAGGAGCCTCTCACAGAAGCTTAGGCATAGGGCCTGTCCAACCCTGCTGAGCCTGCAGGAAGTTGGTGACTTGAAGGGCATGGGGTGCCCAGGGTTTCCCAGGACACTGCAAACAGGATCTGAAACACAGCAGGATACATTCTCATCTCCCTAGAGATGGGCCCAACCAATGAATGAGCTACCTGACATCAGTCTTTGTCAAGCTTTGACTCACAGACTAATTTTTGCCAGACACCTGATTTTATAAAGTTTTAGTGGACTACAGCCCTATTCATTCATTTGCTTCATTTCCGGTAGGGTTCTTTCTACCCAATCAGAGGTGACTGGTTTAAACAGAGGCCATAGAGGCCTTGAAGTCTGAGATATGTACTAGCTGCCCTTTACAACGGACATGGCCAACCCTATTGTAGGCAATGACCAGGCTATGCCTTAGACCCAAATACAAGCAGTCTCTGGGCAGGGCCTGGGTATAAATCCTTTGTAAAGCTTCTCAGGGAATGTCAGTGTGCAGCCAAGGTCATGGCCACCATTCCAGCCTGATGCTGCAATTGGAAGCAGCTGAAGGAGTCACAGTGTCAGCTTCCCTCTCTGCTGACCATGGGGACTGTAAGCCTAAGTGGAAAATGGGCAGAACGTATATTCTCACTGCTACATTCTAACTTAGGGCCATAATCAATAGCCATCTATGCCTCACTCTCCCCATTTCCCACTGAAGGAATCTATTTTTGACTCAATCTTTGATTTTTTTTTTTTTGAGGTAGGGTCTCGTTCTAGCCCAGGCTGACCTGGAATTCACTACGTAATCTCAGGGTGGCCTCCAACTCACAGTGATCCAACTACCTCTGCCTCCCTAGTGCTGGGATTAAAGACGAGCTCCACCATGCCAGGCTCTGATTTTTTGAATCAACAATTTACTCATCAAATAAGCATAGCATCATATTTTTCTTATCTAAAAAGAAATAAAAACTCTAACTCTGTCACCTGCAGAGCCACCTGCTGTGCTCACCTGGGATGTAGCAGCCCTCCAGTGTTCTCTGAGACACTGGCGAAGGACAGGGATTCTAGAGCCAGCAATGACCCTCCCTGACCTCACCTAGGAATGGCTGTACATACTGAGAGTGACAATGGCACTTCTTTCAAAAGGGTGCGACAGGAAGCTAGACAGTGTCATTACTCAGCACTGGGTTGGTGCAGATAAAAGCATCCCTCTTCAGAGCATTGGCTTCTACAGCTGCGAGGCTGTGGTTGTTTCTGTATTTATATCAAAATATTCTTAATTAAAAATAAAGCTGGGGCCGGGCATGGTGGCACACGCCTTTAATCCCAGCACTCGGGAGGCAGAGGTAGGAGGATCACCGTGAGTTCAAGGCCACGCTGAGACTACAGAGTGAATTCCAGGTCAGCCTGGACTAGAGCGAGACCCTACCTTGAAAAACCAAAAATAAATAAATAAATAAATAAATAAATAAATAAATAAATAAATAAATATAAAGCTGGGTATGGTGGCACATTCCTATAATCTCAACAACTTGAGAGGCTGAGGAAGCAGGGTTGTGAGTTTGAGGCCAGCCTAGGAAGATTCCATTTTAAAATAATTAGAAATAAAATTAAAAGAACTTTCTTGCTTTCTAAACATTGCAAATAGCCATTTGTTACTATTTAAAGACTGTAGTCATCGTACACATGAAAAAACACTCAAGTACAAAATTAAATTGTTTTGCTGACTTACTCCCCAAATATGGTGCATTACTTTTAGTAATATTTCCTTGACATTTTCTCCAGACATGACCATATATGTATACATATATATATATATATATATATATATATTTGATAACTCAATTCCCACATCCATCTGGAAATTCCTACTTTGCAGAAACTCTGAATTTTAGAGATATCACTAATAAGAATACAATAGTGACAAACATTTTTAAATTCTTTTTATTCATTATATGAAGTTGTTTCAAGAAACCCCCATGAATGCTATCTTTCTATTTTCAAAGCAACCACGTGTTTTGCTAGGCCCATTTTACAGATGATGCTGCTGAGATAGAGGTGAAGCCGTCGCCAAGGTCACAGAGATCAACAGACAATGCTGATTGATTTTATTCTTTCCCATTGTGCTGCTGTGGTGCTAGCCAGCACTGACAGGAGACAGAGTCAGGAACCAGGCTACACAGTCTCTGCCCTAAACCCACATTCTCTCCCTCTCTCTCCCTGTCTCTCTCTGTCCCTTTCTCTAACATTCCATGACTAGAAGTGAATCCACAGGCACCATCCCCCTGCCAGTTTTGAAGAGGCCAGACCTCAGGTGCTTGTCATGTTTCCAAAGGACAGAATGAAGCTGCACGTTTTCCCAGCCACGTGACAATGATCCTATGCTAGAACAGAATCAAAATGGAGTTTGTTTTGTCATGTGTTTTGGGAATAGTATTTCTTTGTTCTGTGTGCTGGCTGCAGATTGACTGGCTGTATCCACAGTCGTCCTCTCCAGCAGAGAGAGCCTGGCACCGAGAAGAATAGCCACGGTCCTCATAACCCATTACTCTTCATGCATGTTCATATTGTCATGATTAGAATAGGGTTGAGGGTGTTCTTACAATGGACGGAGATGATTCTACACCCAGGAAACTGCAGATGAGCGGGTTAATGTGCAGAGTTGTTGTTCAGCTGAATAATATACGTTTCGGCTGCTCTTACGTCCTGCAAACAGAAACCCAAGAAGAGGTTGGGCAGCAACCTCTCCAAGTGCTGTGGAACTGAAAGAAAAGAATGCATGTACTGTCCAGACTGCGTGCAGCACTTACAATTTGAGGTCTACATGTTGAAAAGCATGAAAGGGAGACTGTCTCAAGCCCTGGATTATGTTGTTTTCTGGTCCATGACCAAGAGCTTGGCCAGACTGCCCAGCAAGGCCTTCAATGTCAATGTTATTTTACTCTGTCTCTGGGATGTTTTTGGAAGGCTCATATGCACTATGCCAATGTCAAAAGCCATAAAATGATTTGCCTGGTTCACATACCCACTTTCTGCTATTGCAAAATTGTCATCATACAAGAGGGCCATATGTAACACCAGAGAGAGATAGAGATGAATTTGAGGTGTGTGTGTGTGTGTGTGTGTGTGTGTGTGTGTGTGTGTGTGTGCATGTGTGTGTGTGTGTGTTTGGGGGGCAGGAGGGCAGCACTTGCAGAAACACTTCTTCATGGTTTGGGGGTCCTGGGAGTCCCTGAGACTTTCACAGAAGGTTTGAGAGGTCACCTTTATTGTTGTTCATTTGACTTGTTCACGGTCAAGTTTTCCAGAAAGTACATGGTATGACATAGCTGAATAGGGAAGCAGATGTGAGATCCAACCATCTCTCACTGAGAGAAGCTCTAAGGGAGACTTGCATAAAAGAAAGAAATAACACTGTTTTCATTACTTTAAAATATATTGTTTTTAACTTATTTATTTATTTGGTTTTTAGAGGCAGGGTCTCTCTCTCTAGCCCAGGCTGACCTGGATTCTACTATGTAGTCTCAAGAGTGGCCTGGAACTCTGCAATCCTCCTACCTTTGACTCCTAAGTGCTGAGATTAAAGGCATGTGCCACTATGCCCAGTGAAATACATTGTTTTTAAAAAATAAAAATGATTTATGTTCAAAATGATAGTCATATTATTTAAAATAAATTGGGAAATTATTTTTTAAACTTCCAGTTTTGGTTTCTGACATAGTAATTGTGAAGCAATCGGATCTGCATAAAACTACTGGTACCTCTCATCAATGTTGAGAAGACAGAGAAGAGCTAGCTGAGCCTGAAACCATTTGGGAGCCCTGACCTGGGAGAATCGGATACTTTCTTTGCCACCCAGGGGACACATCCTTCCTCTCCAGCCAGCAGCAGAGACGTCTGATGCAGACTCACCATGGTCATGGTCCTGGTGCAAGCTCTCCTCTTAGCAGCCTCAGAGTGAGCTTTGTCTCATATCCTGACCACTGGTTTGTCTTTATTCCACCTAAGACTTTGATCCTGTAGGTTCACAGTTGTTTATCTTCCCTGACAAGACAGAGGAAGGCTTTCCTCAGCCCCTCAGCTGTCAATCAGGCACCATCCAAATGCATATGGAGCCTGGCCCATCCATCAACAAAGACAGATGCACATCTGTGGGTTGGCAGAGGATAGGAGGTGCATCTAGACCCAGGGAGTGAGAGACCATCCCTAGCCTGGGCTCCTGAGACTGAAGGAACCCCATGAATCATCAGTGCTGGGCAGGAGCTGCCAGACCATCAATCAATGGGTGGCAGGTTTACAGATGAAGAGTCCCTTTCCCTGTGTGAAAAATGCTCTGATTGACACCAAGCCACAGGCAGAAACATGCTCTGTGCGGGTTCTGGGGACTTCAGTGCCTCTGCTGCCAAAGCTGAAGCCCCGTCTCTATCTCCCCCCTGCACCCCAGAAAATGTTCACCTTCATCTAACCCACTGCACAAGGCTGCCCCAAGACTCCTGTGTGGGGACTGGGGAAGGGTGCCTCCCCACCCTCCAGGAGCCGTTCAGCAGAAAAATACTGCTTGAACTTATTTCTGTACTTTGCCAGCTTATGAGATCAAATGAGAATAGGATGAGAAAAGAAAAAAAGAAAAAGAAAAAAGCAGAGAAACAAAGGCCATAGATAAGAATGAGAATAGTCAACCTCTAAAATGTAGGAACTGAGTCCACGAGAGACTGACCCTCTACTGCTTCTTCCTAAATGTGGTTTCTTCAAATTCACTTGTAGACTTGCAGAGAAATAACTCAGTTTCTAAGACCTGTCAACTGCCATGTCCAACCTGGACGGGCTTCTGTTCCCAGGCAGGGTTCACTGAAAGTGACCCTTAGAAAGCTCTGGTCAACGACAAACCCAGCCCAGCAGTGTTAACAGAAGTGCAATGGATTCTGGGTAACTCAGAACTGCAAAGTGCCTCATCTTGGGGGCCTTTTCTGGTATCATGGAGTTCTGGGTTAAAAGGCTGCCATGAAAACACCTTTCACTTGTTTACTTAGCATGACTAGGAGCTAGTGGCCTGCTGGATATAAACAATGGCGGTGGGAGTGGGGGTTAGGATGGGGAGTCAGGCAGAGACCTGCCACAGCCTAAGGTAAAATAGAAGATTCCCTGGGGAGTTGTTTGGGAAAGCATTTTCAGAAGGCATTTGTTGGGGTCAGCTTTCTAGTTGCTGCGCAGGAAGAACCCAAGCAAAAGCGGCTTGTAGAGGAATGGGTTTATTTGGCTTACGGATTCAAGGGGAGACTCCATTCTGGCAGGGAAAATGATGGCATGAGCAGAGGGCTGGACATCACCTCTGCTACAGCACTGCAAACAGCGGCAGGAAGGTGTGCCAAATACTGGCAAGGGGAAGCTGGCTTATAACCCCATAAGCCCGCCCCTGACAACACAGCTCCATCGAGGTTGTAAAACCCAAACTGCCATCAGCTGAGGATCGATCTATCAGAACACATTCAATTGTTTGTGGGGGACACCTGTATCAAACCATGACAGTCCGCCCCTGGCCCCCACAAACTAATAATCATTCAAGATATAAA
>PVHP010019044.1:0-32315 GCA_004024765.1 Zapus hudsonius
TGTCATTTGTAGGCATGGGGTTCCCTTTATTCCAGATCTCAATTCCAAGTAGAGTTATACTCACATCCAATGAAAGAATAATGGAATTGATTTCGTGAACAATAATGAATATGTCGTTTGTTATGCTTGAGACATTACTATTCCGATTAAGGAATAGATGGTGATCAATAACTGCTAGCAGTTCAATGTACCACCTGTGGGTCCACCAGCCCTCATAGCTGCTTTGCATCAGCGTGGACTTGTCTCTCTCTCGAAGCTTCATTTGCCTGGCTATTTCTTCTTCTGTTAATCCACATCTCAGGGGGGGCACCTCTGTCTCCTCGCTGTCCACCTTGGAAACCAGATGTTCAAATGTGGAGGAAAGGCTCTTGGGCTTGATTTCATAGACAGTGTTGTTTATCTGTAAGGTTCCTCGAAAGCCCCCCAGGCATGTGGTGATAGCAACCATGGACTCTGGGTCCCCTTCCACAAACCCATGGAAGTAGCAGTCCTTCTGGACGAAAGGCTGGTCCTCGTGGAGAGCACCCTGGTCAGTGTAGGTGAACACAGGCAGATGTCTGGATACCAGCATCCTGTTGGCCTTCAGGTGGATGATGTGTCTCTGGCCCCCAAAATTTAGACTATAGGACAGCCAGCCTGGGGATATCATTCCTCTACTAGAGCCAGAGACCCTCAAGGGTGTCACCACTTCTGGAAGCGTGAAGGGTTGGGCATGCCCAGTCAGGGACCATGCAGAAAGGAAGAGCAATACCGGCAGCCAGAGGTTCTGACCTGAGACTTTCAAATGCAGCAGGGCCTCACGCACAGCCACCATGACCTGTGGAGGGAGTCAAGGAGGGAAGCGAGGAGTCCTTGCTGCCTGTGTCACCCCTTGTCTTGGTTACATGCAGCACTGACCTTTATTGGTCTGTCCTCTGGCAGAATCCATCCTCAGAGAAGCAGAACTGAAATAAATAGGAAAAATAAGGGCAGACTCAGGTGTTGGCAAAGCAGGATGAGGTCAGGGGGAGGAAAAAGAGCAGGGTGTGGGTTGAAATTGAGTCAAAGACATGACTTGACACAGTGGCAGTGGATATACTCTGGTTGCTGTGGGACAGTCAGACTGTAGGTGTGAAGGCTGTAGGTAGACAGTGTCTGAACCTAGATAAAGGATAGGATAGACAGGATAGGATAGGATATTGTAGGATGGGATAGATTGGATACAATAAGGTAGATAGGATAGATAGAATAAGATAGATAGGATAGGATAGATAGGATAAGATAGGATAGGATAGATAGGAAAGGATAGGATAGAATAGGCTAGGATAGGATAGATAGAATAGGATAGGATAGGATAGGATAGGATAGGATAGGATAGGATAGGATAGGATAGGTTGGATAGTTTTATCAGAAATTAAGGAAACCAGAGAACCCCAAAGAAAGGAGGAAAGATCTCTGAACATTACTGTGCTGGGACAATGGCATCAAAATCCCTGGCATTTTAGCATTAGAAGTGGCTCCAAAGATCAAGCTTTAAATCGATTTATCATAGAAATAAAGATACCTATACCTATCTCATATAAAAACCCAGATGTTTTAAAATGTTTAGATAATACATTGAGGCCAGGATGGCAGGTTACACCTATAATTCTACTATACCTCTCAGGTAAGAGGATTGCCATTAGTTTGAGGCCAGCCTGGAGCCAGAGTGAGTTCCTGGTGAGCCTGGCTTAGAGTAGGACCTTGCCATAAAGGAAAATAATACACATGCACCAGCACATGTTTGTGTACATAAGACATTGGTGAAGCACAAGACCTGGCTTATAATACTGATAAGTGGCTTTATTTTTGAGTAAAATTATAATAAAAGTGAGTAACATGTAGATACTATGGTTCACACTTGAGAAATAAGTGATGATACAGGCCTAATTAAATGAATGGTCTGCCTTTTACATGGTGTCTTGTACACTTCCAGTATCTGTAAACATACATTGAGTATTTCACATGTAAGTTGCCTATTTTTTACTGACCAAAGTAGAGATTATGGACAGCTAGAGGTTTTTTTTTTCTAATGATTCTCTTTTATTTGTGGTATAGTAAAATTTGAGAACTAAGTTTGTATCTATTGATTTTCTCATTATTACTGTAGGAAGGGAGGATTTATTTTGCCTCATGGTTTGAAGGGAGATACAGTCCATTATGATGGAGAAGACATGGCAATGGGTTCTGCTCCTGTCTGTGGCAGCTGAGGTTGAGGCTGCTTGCTCACATCTTGACAGATCAGCAAACAAAGCTCATGGTTGGAACCAGGGCTGGGCTGTAGCCCATAAGGCCTGCCCCTAGAGATCCACTTCTTTCACCTAGGCTCCACAGTCTCCCCAAAACAGTATCAGCATCTAGAGAAGAACTATGCAAACACGAACTTACATTTCATGTTGAAGGGCATTTCACATTGAAATAATAATAATTATATAGGCAAAACCCTTCGGATTTAGGCTGAACAGATGATCTGTATGTCTATCCAAAAGCCATGATCAGGTTGCTATATAGAGACAGGTCTATACTCAAAATGTGACTAGAATAAGAAGAACCTCATACATGCTTGCCATCAACTTCAAGGTGGGTGAACACATAACCAATGCAGTCAACAGGTGGATACTCATGGTACAGTGAGAACACAAAGGGATTTTGACATTGTGAACGTTACATGAGCTGAAAAGGGACTGACTGGTCTCTGTCAGGCTTAACGTTGAAGAGCTGCTGGGAAGAGGATGCAAGGGAAGGGTGTGAGTTTTCCATACTCTGATAGTGAGGAATATTTGGAAGTTCTAAGCTCACACACAAAACTGGTTGCTTGAAATATTTAAATTTTGTTTGGACAGCTAGATTCTTTAAGGAAACAAGAATCACCATGTAAAGAATGTCAACAGTGATGGGATCAAACACTACTTCACAGAGTAGGAAAAAAAATGGTGAAAGATGCTAGATTCAGAAACCATAGGTTTTTTTTTTTGGACTTATGCCCCTTTTTGGCTGAATCTTTCTTTTATTTTGATCCCTAGCTCCAGTTCCCTCTAAAATAATATCCCTATCACTTACAGAATCTGCTTTTCCAGAAGGATAGGTACAGTATCATCTCTGCTCACAGTTTTTAATGGAGATCTCCTTTGTCCCCCAATAATTTTATAAAAATCATATATCTGAAGAAAAAAAGCCCATCAGAAGAGATGCTTCCCACTCTGAAATCCCCATGAAGCACACAGACCAGATGTTTGCTCATAAAGCCCCTTCTAAACCATCAAATTAACATCTGTCATTAGACTATTGTTAACCTTTTCCTCATTCTTTTACCAACCATCCAATCAGCTTTACACAACCCTCACATATTTGGATGTCTACTATTACTTTTCCACCAATAATCTTTCTCAAAATCTCATCATATTTAGCAAGCATGTGTACAATGTGTATAGCCCTGGCATTTGAGTTTTGGGTTGTTGTTTTGTTGATTGTATTATTAAAATTTGCCATCAAAGACCTTTACCCATTGACTTATATCCACACCACTCTTTTTCACTCTAATGCTTACATAACACATTGTTGGGCACAATTTTATTCTCAATTAAAACTTACTTATGAACTATGTAGTGGATTCCAATAACTTTTCCTGACATGTTTCCCCACTTTTCATGGAGTGGACAGGGAAAGGGGACAAGCATACAAAATTAGGAGAAGACATCCAGACTGCTCACCTCAAAGACCAAAACACTGAGGAGATATTTTCTCAAACATTCCCATCCTTTTCAAAATTTTCACTCCCTTCCCCATTGTTGCTTCACTTTCTGAATTTTCTTAATTTCCTTATCATAGACATTCTATTTGTTTTTGAAAGTTATTATTAAACCAACAATTCTTCATGAATGCTTATCTGACAAAGGGTCAGATTTTTCCCCCCTCGTGTTTGCTTTACCCTTGTGCAAATGTGGCATTTGATTTGTTTCAGGCTGAATATTTTCCTCTACATTAAGGTGACACAATGCTGTGATTTCTTGGGAGAAGTAAAGAAGTAAAATAAAGAAGGGGCTTCCTACACAGCATGTTAAGAGCCCACAGAAGAAAGCAAGATCAATAAAAGAAGTGTGAGGACTCTGAAAATTGTCAGTGACATTCTAATATGGTGATTAGATGTCCACACGTGTCCTCAGTCTTGATTCCTAGATGGTTATGATGAGGGAATATTTTTATGATATAAAAGGATTATTTATTAATACTATAGCTTTGTTGATAAGGAACTTAACCAATAAAAATCCATTAGAATTTTTTCCTAAAACCTCATCTTTCAAGCAAGTCAAAGAAAACAAAACTTGGAAAAATATTTAAGTCAGGATGCCTTTGGAATCTCTATGTTATTTTATATGATGACTCCATATGCCTCAGCTCTGGAGAGGTAAGAACATCTTTCTTGAAGGGATTACCAAATCCCTTGGCTCATAACTGATAGTCACATACCATCTTTGAACAACTTCTTCAAATTCATCAATGTATGTAGCCTTATTTCCAACTAGCCTCCACCCTCATTTAGACTCTAATTTAAAATTACTCAAGTCATGAAAGACAACACATGAGCATCATTTCAGAGGGTCCTAACCAAACAGAGGAGAACAAGAAATAATAAAAGACATAGTTCTCCACAAACTCTGAATAGCCAGCATAGAATCACGGTGTGTGTGTGTGTGTGTGTGTGTGTGTGTGTGTGTGTGTGTGTGTGCGCGTGTGTACTATGACACACCTGCAATTAGGTACTGATCGTTTGTGATTTTATCCTTTAGAGCTAAACTCTTAAACAGCTTACCAACACAATTCCCATCATTTTTTTCTGATGGTCACTTACTTCATCTAATGACATGGATTTTTATTTGAGAACTATAGGAGTCAGCTCCATGGTGCTGGGACAGTCATCCAACCAGACCCAGATTATGGAGGAAGGAATTTATTTCGGACTTAAAGATCCAGTGGAAGTTCCAACAATAACTTAAGAAGCTGCTTACTTTCATATATTCAAGCAGAGAGAGAGAGAGAGAGAGAGAGAGAGAGAGAGAGAGAGAGAGAGAGAGAGAGAGAGAGGCAGCAAGCAAACACCAACACCAGCAAACATGAACTACCAGAACTCAAACTGCTCCCCACACCTTTGAACTAGACTGTGGGATCCACCCCCATTGACATGTCCCTCTAGCAGGGATCTTTCTGTTAAGGGCTGAAGTTGTATGCTCAATTAAAAAAAAATACCTGAGTCTATGGGATCATAAATTTACACTATCACATTCAAACTACAACAAAGACCTCATGACAAAGATAATATAAATCCTGTTTTTTTCTTTCTGAATTTACTGGATTAAGTTCTAGATCCAGTTGCCCAGCAACAAAACCACTAAGGCTATCGAACCTGACAACTGGATCTTCCTTCTCATTGTGCCTCCACCTTTTCTTAATATATATATATATATATATATATATATATATATATATATATATATATATATATATATATATATATATGTGTGTGTGTGTGTGTGTGTGTGTGTGTGTGTGTGTGTGTGTGTGTGTATAGTCCATAATGAGTTACATTATTTAGTGGGCAAAAAATGAGTTGTTATCCCCAATTCCCCAATTCCCCCTCCATCCCCAATCAGCTGGATATCCTCCTCCCTGGGTCGTCCACTTTTTCTACCAAACCTCATTTCTGCTTCTCAGTGGGAATAAAGCTGACCTAACCCTCATTACCGTGCTCCAGTGACTGTTCGATATGAACAGATCTCACTTCCTTACTCGCACTCTGTATGTTTCTCATATGTAACATAATTACTGTATCTTCCATACTTTTGCTCACACTGCTACTCTAGACCCAGTTTCTTCTTTCAGTATTAAAAAATAATGTAGAATGCTCAAGTACTTGGAGTTCTGGTTAAAAAAATCAAACCCATTTAAAGCATTCTCGCAGGTATCACATTTGCAATCATCTGTATCTTTCTTCCTTGGGTCAATAAATGACTCTGAGACTGTTGACCAAAAGAACAGGCAAAAGACTGCTTTGAGTATAAGTTGTCTGGGTTCAACAACTGAAACAAAGTTAGTTATACATTATCCTTGAGATTTTACCTTTAGGACAAGGAGGAAGTTACCAATATACTGGTCTGATTCCTCTCCATGTCTTCCCATTGTGCATCCACATTCATAAATCCTGATGTGTCTGTACTCAACTCATATTCTTTCCAGTTTTAATCACAACTAGTTCTGAAGGAACCAAAGGTGACCTGATGGATTGTATTCTACATTAATTTTCTAAGGCTTTCATAGGACAATGGAAAATAAATGGCTTAAACATTATAGATTTGTTTTCTGATAGTTTGGGAGGCTAAATATCCAATATCACGTTATTTTCATATTTTCTCTGAAGTTGCAAAGGAAATATTTATTTCAGTATTCTTTCAAATTGGAAGCCTTTGGTTTGTGAAAGCATAAATGTACTCTTTACCAACCGTTCTAGTTACTTGGTCATTGCTGGAGCAAAACGCTTGGCAAAGTCAGTTTATAGGAAGAAGGGCTTATTTTAGCTTACAGTTCCAGGTTACTGTCCACCATAGTGGGAAAGGCATGGGTGCAGGTATTGGAGGCAGCTGGTCACCGAGGAAGCAGAAAGCACGGAATGCTGCTTGCTGCTTAGCCAGCTCTCTCCTTTTCACACACCAGGACTCCACCCACAGTTAGGTAGGTTTTCCCACCTCAACCTAATCAAGATGGTTTCTCACAGGTGACTTTAGGTCATGTCAGGATGTTAGTGACTATGAATCATCACACTAGGTTTGCTCTGTGTCCAAAATACCCTGCTTTGATTGGAATACCTAATATATCAGACAATATATATGTTAGGTGGAAAACTATTACAGAAGACAAAGGAAGGTCATTAAATAAGACAAATCAAGTCATCAGAAAGATAACAATAATAAGTATATATGTACTCAATGTCAAAACGCCTATGTATTTGCAACAAACTTTGACAGATCCGAAAGAAGAAAAAAAAAGAACAAAAAGAGTTGCAGACTTTGATATGCCACTCTAATAATGGATATCCTATCCTGATATAAAATAAATAATTTATATGTCCAACACTTACTATTACATATGTATTACATACATATATTACATATCAGTATGGAATAAGTGGATTTACTAATGGATATATATGGCTGTGCCATTCAACAGCAGTAGATAATGTCTCTCAAGCATTCACTGAGTACTTTTCAGGACTTGTCTGTGAAAATAGAGAGCAAATAACAACACTTTTAAAAAAGATATATATATATGCCAGGTGTGGTGGTGCACGCCTTTAATCCCAGCACTTGGGAGGCAGAGGTAGGAGGATCGCTGTGAGTTCAAGGCCACCCTGAGACTACATAGTGAATTCCAGGTCAGCCTGGAACGAGACCCTACCTCGAAAAAAACAAAAAACAAACAAACAAAAAAAGATTTATAGCATGTATCTCTTTTGTGTAACCCATAAAAAACTATAAATCAGCAAGAAAAAATGAAATATTCACATATGTGTTTAAATTATATATTATCCTTATGAATAGCCAATTGGTAAGATGAGTTCAAAAGGAAAATTTAAAGATATCTTGAACTAAACAAAAAAGAAAACAAAATGTTCTAGAATTTATAGGATTACAGTAAAGAGGGGAAATGTACTATATAGAAATATTCATTAAGGAATCAGAAAAATAGGTTCAAACTAAGATGAAAATTAGTAGAATGGTGGATTAATAGAACTATCAATGAAGCTAAAATATTTTTAAATATTTAGTATTTATTTGTAAGCAGAGAGTGATGATTGTATTTCTATATCTATCTCTATATCTTTCTATATATCTATATCTATGTATATCTATATAATCTATATATATACCTACATCTATCTATTTATCTATAATAGCTATATATAGATAGATATGTCAGAGAAAAAGAGAGAGAGAATGGATGTGCTAGAGTCTCTAGCTGCTGCAAACAATCTAGAAATAAATGTACTACTTTGTTTATCTGGCTTTACATGGGTACTAGGGAATTATTGAGCCTGAGTTGTTAGGCTTTGTGGGCAAGCGCCTTAACTGCTGAGCCATCTCCCAAGAGCTACAAGTAGATTTTAAGATGAAAAAGAAGCCAGACCTGTATTTCTAGAAACTCAGGAAATGATGGCAAGAGGACAGACATGCTTGGAATACAGAGTGTATCTAAGACCAATTTGAACAAACTAATGAAACTCTCAAAATAAGAAATGCAAAAAGGGTTGTGGTTATACCCAATGCCAGGCTGCTTGCCTAACATTTGGGAGGCCCTAGATTCAAACCCTCAGGTCTGAAAAATAAGTAAAAATAAGAAAAAAAAATAGAAAAAGAGAGAAGGAAGAAAAGAAAGCAAGAAGAAAGGAAGGAAGAAAAGAAAGAAGGAATAAAGGAAGGAAGGGGGAAAGTCAAAAATAAAAAAGAAATCCAGTCAATAAATGGGCAAAATGATCTGAACAGACACTTCTCAACAGAACAAAGGACATGAAAAAAATGTCCAACTTCATTTTCCACTAGGGAAATGCAAATAATTTTCAGACCACACACAAACAGAAAAGCAAATTATGGATGGAAAGTACAATAGGTTCACCTTGGCCCCAGTATAGTGGACTAGGCCTCTCAGGTCCCAGGTGACTGCTCCACCTGAGCCTCAGCCTGTCACTTGTGTAAACCACCTGCTGGTGCTCACCCTCATAAGAGCAGGGAAGACTAGACTTGCTTAGCTTTGGTCCCACTCTCCCATGCATCCAGCTCACATGTGGGGTTAGACTGCATTCCCACGCAAGCCTTGAGCAAGGCAGACTAAGACTCTCAGATCCCCAGTTAGCACCATGAGCTCACACCCACACCCAGCCCAGGTTGGCATGCAGACCACCCACCCATGTGCCCTGGAACAAGGGTACTGGGCCATTCAGGAAGCTGCTGAACATTCCTGCTGTGCCCAAATCAGTCATGCTTATAAAACATACACCTGCATCTACCCCCTTAGTAGTAGCTCCCTTCTGGTTCTACTCTGCTATGTTCCCAGCCCACACATGAATGTAGACCACTCTCCAAGACCTGCCAGAGCAAGCCTGACCAAGACAAGCTCCAGTCCAGCTGCTGTTACTGAATTCTCAGCAAGACAAAGGTATTATATCTAGACAGACAAACTCCTAAGCAAAACAAATAACATAAGAAACCAAGACAAGATAGTCCTACCAAGAATGACTAGTCCCATAGTTGAAGTTTCCAATGAGAACTGCTTAGAGAAGACTCCAGACATAGAATTCTAGAATGCAATTGTGATAAGCACATACAACAAACTTAAAGAGAACATGAAGAAACAGTTGAATGAAATGTAAAAGAACGAACAAAAATAACTCAAAACACACCTAGGTGAATTCAAAGAGGACATGAACAAATACATGATCAACTAAATGATAAAATCAAAGTAAGTAAGGAAAATAGAACACAATAAAGATACAGAGATGTTGAAGAAAAACCCCATAAAAATCAGAAGTGAAATAACTCAAATACAAGGTTCCCAGGAAAGCCTTACCAAAAGACCATGTGGAGGACAGAATATCAGTACTTGATGACCAGGAAGAGGGACTAGATTAGGGGACTAAAGGCAATGACAAATACAAAAAAATATATGAAAATAACATGAGAGAAATGTGGGATACCCTAAAAAGACCAAACATTTAAATCATGGGTGTACAAGAAGGAAAAGAACTACAAGTCAAGGGCACAGAAAACAACTTCAATAAAATTATATAAGAAAAATGTCCAAACTTAACAAAAGAGAAGCTCACCTAAGTACAAGAGGCTTATGAAATGCCAAATAGATAAAACCATAGAAGAAATTGCACATGTCATATAGCTAAAACACCAAACAAATAAACAAACACGGAATATTTTTAAAAAATATTTTATTTATTCATTTTCAAGCAGAGAGAGAGAGAGAGAGAGAGAGAGAGAGAGAGAGAGAGCGCACCAGGGCCACCACCTTGTGGGTCTGGCTTATGTGGGTCCTGGGGAATTGAACCCGGGGCGTTAGGCACTGGAGGCAAGTGCCTTAACTGCTGAGCCATCTCTCCAGCCCCAAACACGGAATTTGAAGGACCATGGCTGTCAACCCAAACTACTATACCCAGCAACAATTATCCCTCATAATAGAAGGGGAAAAACATTCATGATAAAAACCCATATATGAACATATGAGAACTTAGGTACAGAATACTCTATGGAATACTGCATCATGTAAAGAAGAATAGACATAAACATACTTAAATATACTACAGAAGGGAAAAAACAATCATCAAAACTATAACAGTTGTGGAAGCAAATGAAGATCAAGAAAACACCAAACTGCCCTAAGTCCCCACATAACAAGGATTAACTCACAGTTTATAATTATAACTCTGGAACAAAGATCTATCAGAACATATTCATTTGTTTGTGGGGGACACCTGGATCAAACCATGACAGCAACCTACTAGTTTATCTCAAATGTTGAGGGCAAAATTCCCCAACAAAAGGGCTAGGGAGATGGCTCTGTTGTTAAGGTACTTGCCTGCAAAGCCTAACCACCTGGGTTTGATTCCCCAGTACCCACATAAAGCTGGATGCACAAGGTGGCACATGCATCTAGAGTTCATTTTCAGTGACTAGAGGCCCCAGTGCCCACAGAAGACAGATGTTTTTCTTACATCATGTGTTTTAGTCTGTTTCCTGCTGCATGCTCAAAGAAGTACAGATTGGGTAATTTACAAATGAAATATATGTATGATCGCAGTTGTGGGGTCTAGGCAGTCTAAGATTGAGGGGCTTTATCTGGTGAAGGGCACATTTAGTGAGGTAAGCATCCCAGGCAAAAGAAAATAGGGAAAGTACCTAAGGGACAGAGAGCTTAACTTAAGAAAGCCACTCCTGTGACAACTATCCAATTCCCATGTAAATGACTTTCATCCATCATGGTCTAAGGACCATTTAAAATCCTCAACTCACAGCACTTTTGCAATTAGATTTCACTGTGTTTTGAGAGTACAGTCAAACCATATCATTCCATGCCCCTAAATGCATATGTATATCCACAGGATGTTTTCATTCTATCTCACTCTTAATATCTTAATTCATTCCCTCTTCAATTCAAAAGTCCAGAATCTCCTCTAAATTAGCTATAACTAGGAGTCCAGGAATGATTCTTCTTACAGAGAATGCGCTCTGACCAAATGTGCCTTTGACATTTTCCACTGCCACAACACAAAGGAAAAACAACCACACTTATAGATAGTACTTGTCATGGTTTGATACAGGTGTCCCCCACAAACAAATGAATGTGTTCTGATAGATCGATCCTCAGCTGATGGCAGTTTGGGTTTTACAACCTCGATGAAGCTGTGTTGTCGGAGGCAGGCTTATGGGGTTATAAGCCAGCTTCCCCTTGCCGGTGTTTGGCACACCTTCCTGCCGCTGTTTGCAGTGCTGTGGCAGAGGTGATGTCCAGCCCTCTGCTCATGCCATCGTTTTCCCTGCCAGAATGGAGTCTCCCCTTGAGTCTGTAAGCCAAATAAACCCATTCCTCCACAAGCCGCCTTTGCTTGGGTTCTTTCTGCGCAGCAACTAAGAAGCTGACCACAACAGTACTGTACCAAAAAAGTATGCAAGAAGAATGGGGCAGTTGTCCCAAGCAGATATAAAAACCAGCAGGAAAAATAACATTATGACTTCAAGCTGCAGATAATCTTTGATTTCCTTTCCTGTTTCCTGTACACAATTGGGCTCCAGTATAGATTAATTGTGGCAGTTTGACTGAATGTCCACCAATAGATTCAAAAGTATAAGTTTTTCTCCAGCTGCCTGGCTGGAGGAGGGGTCACCTTAGCCTGGCCTGTTAGGGTATTTCTAAGGTGGATGTGAAATTCCAGTGATACATATGCAAAGAGCAGTCTGAGCTCAGGCCTAAAGTTCCTGCTGTTTTTTGTTAGTTAGACTTGGAGTGTGCTTTTGGAGGTGCTAGTGATGATTCTTTCTCTCTGCTTGGATCTGTGAAAGGGGGCCAGCCTCTTTCTCCATTCTGAAACTTCCCCTGGATCTGTTATTCCAATAAATATTTTCCTCCCAAAACTGTGCCTGGTTTGGAGATTCATCCCAGTGGTGTATGGCTGACTACAACATTAATCCTTTGGGATTTAGGACAGTCATGATCCATCTTGTCCATATGGTTTTGCTGAGTTTAAAGGGCACTTAGGCTCTACACATTGGATTCTCATGCCTGTAGCCCTTGAAGACCGCTATTGGATGTATTCTACACTTGAGGAGACTGAAGGGTGGCCCTGTTCCTGGAGCTGGCTGCCCTAGGTGTCACCTTAGCAGAAGCTTACAAGTGTCTCCCAGCACTATGACAAATTTCTACCTGGATCCAAGATTACCTGTATCATGATTTGAAATGTAGGTGGAAGAAGTTATAACCTCACAGTTCTTACTTTTCACCATCTACCTACATAAATACTACCAAGATTTTTTTTGCCTGCACTTTCTAGAGTGGTGGATGAAGTCATACTGAGACTACCTAAAGCTGGGACAAAGACTTACCCCCCAGGGGAGATCTTTCTTCTTATGTTTTTGAAGCCTCTAAATTACAGAGCTTCCATTACTACATTGTCTGTACCTTACCCCTATCAGTTTTGAGCCCTAGAATTTTGGCATCCAAAATCTCAGCTTAATTACCCTCATCCTCTTCCTTTTGGTAAGACCTAAATATCTTAGTTATCAACTTGTGTGTTTAACTCAGGTTATGATTTCTCAGAATGCAATTGAACTCTGCTGGATGCAGAATTCATCTTCATCCAATGGAGAGCTAGGAAGGAGTAATAATGATTAGTTATTTCTCATTGCTGTGACCACACACATGGACATGACAGACTGTAACCTTGGGTGTATCTATAAGGATATTTGTAGACAATTAGAATCTGACATAACTAGTTAGGTAGTGTCTCCAGGGTTGACAGTGTTATTGCTTCTGGAAGTTACTAAGTGCACATGGTAATGATGTCAAAAGAAAGCTACTCATGCCACCAATGTGAGAGACATGGCTGAGGAAACACTGATGTTAACCTCAAACAATTGTCCCAGCTTTCCAGTATTCCCTTGGCTTCCTTAAGGACAAAATACACTAGGGATGATTGAAAACGAGGATAAGGGATTTATAGGCACAGAGCAGAATAAAAAGGAGAATATTGTTTGGAAATAAAAGACACAAAATGAAAACACACACACATATGACCCGTGATTGGACCGTTTATTATGAAACCAGAAAGACTAACTACATTAAAAATTAAACAACAAATTATTTCAAATAATGGGTCATACGATTATGAAATATGCTAGAATGTCTTTTATTTAGTGGAGAATGCTTATGGTCCTAAATTATATATCTCTAAGACTTTTTGAGGGGTTTATAAGACACAAAATGACACTTCATCCAATAGGAGACTAAAAATTATTACATGGGATAGTTCAATGAAGGTTGGAAATAATTTAAGAAACTTAGATTTTACCATTCTTTGCAGTTGA
Organism: Zapus hudsonius; assembly: GCA_004024765.1. Lineage (NCBI taxonomy): Eukaryota > Metazoa > Chordata > Mammalia > Rodentia > Dipodidae > Zapus > Zapus hudsonius. The sequence goes on from PVHP010019044.1 coordinate 13,650, forward strand.
ATAAAAGACATTGTTTTTTTTTCTTTTGTAGGTGATCTTTACATTTTCTTAAAAATGAAAAAATAGGAGGCAAGGATAGCAGCCCCACAAAGAAGACCCAAAATTGATTTTAGGTATAGGCTATTAAGATGCTTCTGCCCCAATTTTCCCTTAGGAAAGCCACTGTCCAGACTCCCTCCAAAACTGCTTGCCAGGCAGTGTGGGGGATCCCACCCGAAATCACAATGGCAGTGATGTTTATTGTTGCACACTCCTTTCATATTACAGGTCTTTGGAGAACAGTCACTTCTCCAAATTGACTTATGGACACACTTCCTGTTCACGCAGACATGCTCTCAACCACAGCTGGTGCCGTCCTTCACGTCACCAAGATCAGGGTAGTCATCCCCCAGTGGTAGTCTGTACCCCAGCAGGTGACACCCTCGAAGTGACACCAATGCACAGTGGAATGATCACTCATAGAAGGAATTTCTGCAACGTTGTCACACTGAATTCTGCCACAGAGGATATCTGAAAGGTTGCATCTTATGTATGCGTCCTTGGTGATCCCACAGTTGCCAAAATGCTCTCCTTGGGTGTTCACTTTCAGGTAGCATATTGGTTTTGCACTCCTGGCTTTATTGCCAAAAATCTTCTGACACTGTTCTTCGTGGCTGTTACATCTCTTTCCATGGCAGTGGTCACCCCCCTTGCAAGGGCTCCCATCCTGCACATAACACGTCTTCAGGACACATGTGTGAGGTTCCATTGCACCACTCGGGAAGGTCACATTCATTGTCTTTTTCTCTACACACTGTGCCTTCTGGCAAATAGTGGCAATCTTTGCACCAGAGCCCAGAGACACAGTGAGCTCCAGACTTCAGAGTACAGCCTGGCAGGCAGCACGGATCTCCTTTACATAAGTAGTAGGATCCACAGTCACAATCCACTCCCTGCTCAGTCACACCATTCCCACAGAACTTCCAGGTAAAGGTGTCCAGTGGGGTGGGCACATTGCGCATACAGCTGGTTTTTCCAACAGTTTCCCACAAATAAGCATCACTACAGTTGCTGAATTTGCTTGAGAGATTTTCTGTAGGAGCCATTAAACATGATCCATTCCCACATGTACAAGAATAATCATCGTGTTTTATGCCCAAATTACAACCTATCTCATGTGCCACAATATGTCCAAAGCTAAGGAAATCCTCTCCCAGGAGTCTATCAACTCCACAGCTCAAAGATGGATTACATACAGTTCCAACATAGGCTAAGCCAAGATACATAGTAAAGTTATACTGTACAAAAAGGTGTGAGATATCGTGGGGTATGCGAGAATTAAGGTGTGTTTTCTTCCACTTACAAAATTCTGGCACAAGAACATATATGTCTTCCACTGGCATGAAGTTTCCTTTAGTCCAGATCTCAAGTCCCATTAATGTTGTCTCAACATCCACTGATATCAAATTAAAGTTTATTTCATTGATAATGATAAGTATTTCCCGTACTACCTGGGAGATGTTACTTTCCCGATAAAGGAACCTTTCACGGTCTACAACCAATGCCAGTTCAATGTACCACCTGTGGGTCCACCAGCCCTCATAGCTGCTTTGCATCAGCGTGGACTTGTCTCTCTCTCTAAGCTTCATTTGCCTGGCTATTTCTTCTTCTGTTAATCCACATCTCAGGGGGGGCACCTCTGTCTCCTCGCTGTCCACCTTGTAAACCAGATGTTTGAATGTGGAGGAAAGGCTCTTGGGCTTGATTTCATAGACAGTGTTGTTCCTCGAAAGCCCCCCAGGCACGTGGTGAGAGCAACCATGGACTCTGGCTCCCCTTCCACAAACCCATGGAAGTAGCAGTCCTTCTGGACAAAAGGCGGGTCCTCATGAAGAGCACCCTGGTTAGTGTACGTGAACACAGGCAGGTGTCTGTATACCAGCACCCTGTTGGCCTTCAGGTGGATGATGTATCTCTGGCCCCCAAAGTTTAGACTATAGGACAGCCAGCTTGGAGATGTCATGTCTCTATTAGAGCCAGAGACCTTCAAGGGTATCACCACTTCTGGAAGCATGTGAGGTCAGGCATGCCCAGTCAGGGACCATGCAGAAAGGAAGAGCAATGCCACCAGCCAGAGGTTCTGACCTGAGACCCTCACATACAGCAGGGCCTCACCCACATCCACCATGTCCTTTGAGAGAGCAAAGGAGGGGCCATAGGAATCCCTGTTATTGTGTATTCCCTTTGTCTTGGTTGCATGAAGGACTGACCTTTAATGATAGAATCCATCCATCAGAGAGGCAGGACTGAAAGAAATAGGAAAAGTAAGGGCAAAAATGGATGTGGGCAAAGCATGATTAAGTCAGGGTAGAGAAGAAATAGTAGTGTGTGTGTGCAAGCATGGATTAATATTTGCATCAAAACTTGATTTGACATAGTGTATTATATTTACTCTATTTTTTTGTTAAGGTCAGTATGTGAATGTCCTGAACAATTACTGTTGGTCACAGTTCATAATTGACTAACTTAGACATAGGACATGTAAATTCATTGTATTGTTTCTGAAATGTAGGTATTATGGCTGTGAACATTTCCACATAAATGTTTAAAATAAAAGTATCAGAATGGAAAGGTGGCAATGCAACTTGTTTTGAGAAGAGTGTTTTGATTTACAGATATTTCATTGAAATGAATGTCAAATGCTCTCAATTTTAAATGACACCTTAATCATGTTTCTCTGTAAACATATGTAAAATAATATTTTCCCATAATATTTTCTTTCTTGGTCCTTAACATGTACTCAGATGCAGAAACCACTGCATACCCAATCTTACTCTAATCTTCCAAATCCAAAGCATTAACTGTTCTTCTGAAGTATTGCCTTGTTTATTACAGATACCATTAGGCAATACAATAAAAACCATAGTGGAATCAAACTAGGTATTCTGGGTGGTTGGTTGTTTTCAAATGTGTTTATCTTTAATTTTACTCAGAAAAAAAATAACATTTTCAAGGCCTTTGTCTATATACAATGAAAAGGAATCAAACTAATTGCAAATTTTAGAAGTAGATAGGGTGCTGGAGAGACGGCTCATCAGTTAAAGGCCCGAGTTCCCCAATACCCACATAAAGCCAGATGCACAAAGTAGCACATGTGTCTGGAGTATTTGCAGTAAAAAAAAGTCCCTGGCATGCTCATTCTCTCTCTCTCTCTCTCTCTCTCTCTCTCTCTCTCTCTCTCTCTCTCTCTCCCTCTTTCTCTCTCTCCCCCTCTGTCTTTCTCTGCTTGCAAACAAATAATAAATATATATGATAAATAAGTATAAATAATAGACTAATGAATACAAAAGAATATGCCTTCAGAAACCATAAAAAACTTACATAATTTCAAAGGAGGGAAAGCTCTCAGGAAGATTATGTGCTGAAACAATATCATCAAAATTCCTGGCATTTTAGGATTAGAAGGTAAGTAACTCCAAAGATCAATCTCCAAATGTATTTAATCTCAGAAATAAAACAAAAATGATCCCTATCTTCTATTAAAATACAAATACTGAAAACTTGCATCAACAGTACAAATGTAGTAGCATATATTTTGGAAAGTGGGAAATTTGGTATTAGCTGAATGCATGGCTTACTGCAGGATTAGTTGCTTTATTTATAAGTCTGTTGGTAACAGTGCATAAGGGGTTGGAAATATGACTTAGTGGTGAGAGGTGTTTGCTTGCAAAGCCTTAGTCCTATATTTGATTTCCCAGTACTCATGCAAAGCCAGATGCACAAAGTGGTTCATGCATTTAGGGTATGTTTGCAGTGGAAGAAGTCCTGGCATGCCCATACTCTTTCTCTCTCCCCCCATGTCTGTCTGTCTGTCTGTCTGTCTGTCTGTCTGTCTGTCTGTCTGTCTGTCTGTCTGTCTGTCTCTCTCTCTCTCTCAATATGTAGAAACTATGACACACACTTTAGAAACAGGTGGATGATACAGTGTGTAACTTAATGGCTGATGTTTTGGATGATTTTAATCACAGAGATACATTTCAAGACTGTCAACAGGCATGGAGTATTTTACATATAACTTGACTGTGTTGATCAACTGAAAGCATCTACCAGGCTCATGAAATCACTAAAGTGATAAGATTTAGCACTCCTAGACTATTGGGGTGGGGGAGCAACCACCATGGAGAAGAAATCTGCTATGGGGGTGGATCTAAAGAAACGGATGAAAGAGCATGTCCCACCAGTAGGAAATGATGCCAGACACAGCACATAGCCTTTCCTGGATGCAGAACCCATTTTATCTAGGTTTTAAATTTTTATTTTTTATTGTTTTCTTACATTCTTAAAAATATTTTATTTTATTTTTGAGGTAGGGTCTGACTGTAGTCCAAGCTGACCTGGAATTTACTATGTAGTCTCAGACTGGCCTTGAACTCTTTGTAATTCTCCTACTTTGCCTTTGAGTGCTGGGATTAAAGGTGTGTGCCACAATACCCAATGTTAATTTTTATCTTTATTTATTTATTTATTTATTTGCAAGGAGAGAGAGAGAAAGAAAAAGATAGAGAAAGAGAGAAAGAGAGGAAGAGAGAAAGGGTACACCAGGGCATAATGCCGTGCTGCAAACGCACTTCAGATGCACGTGCCACTTTGTGCTCTGGCTTTACATGTATGTATACTGGGGAATTGAATCCATGCTGTTGTGCTTTGCAGGCAAGCACCTTAACTGCTGAGCCATCTCCCCAGCCCCTTTATCTGAGTCGATTTATTTTACTTCTACATTCTACTTCCTGTTAAGTAATTTTCTTGTTATTTATGAACTCTTGATTTCCTGAAAAGTGGTATCCATCTCCTTTCTCTTTGTCCTTCTTTATGGAGTGCTTCTTTCCCCACTTACTCTTACAAACTTATATCTGAACATAAAAGCCCAGCAGAGGCTATGTACTTCACTCTCTGAATCCCCATCAGCCATGCAGACCTCTTGTCGTTATGACTTGCCTGGACTGTCAATGTCCCACCCAAAGGACTAGATCAGCAGCCCTCTTACTGCGTCATTACTTGTCATTATTTATCCTTTGACCAACCTCCCAACTCAGTTCTTCACATAGTGCAAAGATGTACTATCTTCTTCTCCACCAATGATCATACCTGAATTCATTTCGTTTTGTCAGTAGGTGAGTAACCTACACAACACCTGGTGTTTTTACTCTTAGCCTCAAAGAGCTTTAGCTTTTCACCTAAGCTTTATGTCCAGTGTCATATTATCATTTTATTCTACACTGATGCACCTTTGCATTTAATTAAAACTTACTCATCAAATTCATGGAGGACTCACATAAGCATCTCTGTTTCTCCCTTCATGAACTCCCAATTGTAGACTCCATCATTTCAACCACTGCTGCCCAAATCACTCAACCCCATGGAGATACCATGCTTTCTGACCACGTTCTCCTTTTGTTCTATGTTGCCACACAGCCAGGAATATGAGTCACTGCGTATCCTGAAAGGAGTTGGGGGAGATGGGGAGACACACGACATCTATAGCTTGGCCCTTCAGTCTGCACCTTGAAGTTATTATGAAGAGAATTTTTGTTCAACTATTTTCATACTATTAATAATTTTACAATGTTGCCCACAATGTTTCTTAATGTTTTGATTTTCCACATTTCTCTCAACAGTACAAAAGACCCTCAGTTAGACATTGACATTGTCTTGATAAGTGTTTTTTATAAGTTATTATTATTGAATTGTACCCATGCTAGTCGAAGTTATAAAACCAAAAACCCTTGACTTACCAAGTGTTTGAGTTGGGTATTTTCCTGAGCCTTTTAGTTTGTCGTTACACAGAGGTGGCAGAAGATCTGCTTCAGGTACATTATCCTCATCTTTAAAATGACAAGAGTACAGTCAGTGCTTGGGAAAAGGAGTTTGCAGCCAAAATACTAGAAGCCCACAGAAGAGAGCAAATCAGTGAGAAGAATCCTGGAGACCAAAATCATTCGTAAAATTTTGACATGCTGATTTGCTGTTTATGTCTAGCCTGCTGTATATTTAGTTATTATTATGGGATATTGATGTTTTGTGAGTGGAAAGGATTATTGAGTCAGAATGTGATTTAGTTGCTGATGAACTTAGCCTACACAAAATCTCAGGCTTGATCCTTAAGACCTCAATCTTGCAGCACGTCACAGACACAAACTTGAAAGGGAAATTGAGACAGACTGTCCTTCCACTTCATGCATTATTTTTTGTACAATTTTGTACAATCACTAAGGAGCTCCTGAGTGACCTAACATTTTCAGTTATAAAAAAATGTGTAGCGCCATGTTGGTACAGAGGCTTCCACATTATGCCATCTCACCTCTTATTCATTCTGTTTTCCTCTCCCCACTTTGCTGTCAACATCAATTTCTGTAGCCTAATTAACAGCCAGCCCTCACCATCATTTGGAACTCATCTTACAAACCATGAGTAGAAACACATTTTAAAAGTTTATAGCCGTCCCAACCAAATACATAGAAGAAAATAAGAAATCATAAGGGGCATAACCCTCCCCAATACCTGAATCTTCATCCAAGAATTAAACTATGAATGTATGAACATATACAATGGTTATATGTAGTTCTATCTTTTAGATTTAAACTCTTGAATGACTTACCAGGACACAGTGATGATTCCTACTTAAGGCTGTATTAAAGACTCAAATGCTGTAACAGCCATCTTGTAAATAAAGTTTTTTTTTTAATGTGAGACCTCACTTGACAAAGAAAATAGAAATTCTCCCTTCCCCTTTGTGTCTCATTGGAGTAAGTTCTAAATCCAATTGCCTAGCAACAGGAGCCTCTTAGTCTATAGACCTTGCAACTGGCCAAGATTCCTCTCCACTGTGCCTAGTTTACCATCTCAACCAAACCTTATATCTACTCATATTACCTTCATGGGAGGAAAGCTGAGCTCCTTGTCTAATTTACTGTGTGTGCTCCAGGAACTGTCAGTAGGAACAGATCTCATATTATTATTCCAATTCCACGCTTTCCTCACACACTTTCTCATGCTGTATATCCCAGTTTATTTCCTGGGAAATAATTTTAAACTTTTAATACTTTTTCAATTTAAAAATTTAGCTCTATTATAGATGACTCAAAGAACTTCAAGTCCCAGATACAAGTTCAAACCCCTCTCAAAATTTCTCAAAGTAATCCAGATACCAGTAATCATTATCTTTTCTTCATCAAATAACAAATAACTCAGAGGCATTTTATACCTAGATTTAAAGATTCTTTGTCTTTTGTGGAACACTTATGCATGTTAGCACAGGCCAACACACAATATAGAAGAAAAGAGAGGTGAATAAAAATAACATAGAAACAAGTTCCACAGTTTTAATTGACTATTTGACTGTCTTCTAAATACTAATGGGGAAGATCGTATTTAGCAAGTTAGCTGGGATTAAAAGTTTAGTTGTTTATCATCTCTGAATGGTCACCTGTAGGATGGGAAGGAGGTTGGTGATATTTATAAGTTTTGGTGTCTTCTGTATCTTTCCTTTGCATGATCACTTAGTATGTCCAGCTCTGTACCATTTACCTAATTAAACTTTGTTTTTTTCCAGCTTTCATGACAGCTACTTTTTTTAAAAATTTTTTTATTGTCCATAATGAGTTACAACATTTAGTGGGCAAACAATGAGTTGTTATCCCCAATTCCCCACTGTCCTCCCCTCCCCCCTCCACTGGCTAACCTCCTCCATGGGTCGTATGGATCAGTCCTTGTGACAGGGGACCATGGATAGCCTAGTATTCAGCCAGGTTCTCCTGGCCGTGCCTCTGGATAATCTCCCCCACCACGGCTCTTACAATCTTTCCGCCCCCTCTTCCGCATAGTTCCCTGAGTCGTGGTGGATGAGTATTAAGGCTGCTTTATTGTTGTGAGCTTAGGGGTTTTGTGTCAAAAATCATTGGTTCCTGTCTCACTGGCTTATCCTGTGTTGATTGAATGGCTGTGGCTATGGGTCCCTTGTTCATCTCGTCATTCTCTGTGGGGTTCCATATGGATCCTCCCCGATATGACTGTGGTTGCTCCTCTCTTGCCAGGATCTCAGCTATCAGCCTATGGTCGGTTGGTAGGGTTAGATGGGCCCCAGCTCTCTCGCTGCATCCTGAAAAATACAAACACAACCTCCATCGGAGAGTGAGATCAGTGTAGGTTAACAAATATACACAATTTTGGATTACCAGGATTCGATTTTTAGTAGCCTCCCTGTCAATTGGTCCCGTAGTGCATCTTGTCTTGGGAGCCTAAGAGTATTTTTAGACTTGATCATATGATATAAAATTGATTAGCAAAATAATTTTTAGAATATTAAAATCCTATCAACTATATTTAATTCTATCTCTTCTAACAAAAGTAATGAAACTATAAATTAATAATACAGGGTTAAGTGATGCTCAGTGGTTAAGGTGCTTATCTACAAGCCTCATGATCTGTGTTTGATTCCCCAGTACCACATAAAGCCCTTGTTTGCAGTGACTTGAGGCCCTAGTGTGCCCATATCTCTCTCTCTTCTCTTCTCTTCTCTTCTCTTCTCTTCTCTTCTCTTCTCTTCTCTTCTCTTCTCTTCTCTTCTCTTCACTTCTCTTCTTTTCTCTTACTCTCTGCTTGCAAATAAATTAAAATAAATATATTTTTAAAATTAGTAATATAAAACTAAAAATTTACAAATGTGTGGAAATTATACCATATCCTGTTAAACATTCAAGGGACTATGTGAAATCAAAGAATAATATCTTGAACCAACCAAAAATGAAATCAAGGCAGCGTAAAACTTAGGGAATTGAGGAAAACATGTTTAAAAGAGTCAAATGCAGCAACACAGTCATTAAGGATGTAGAAAAAATAGAAATAAACTAGGTCAAAAATTATCAGAAGGAAATAGATCATGACATAAGAGCAGAATCAATAAAGCTAAAGGTTAGTGTTTTGTAAGCTAAAAAAAATCAATAAACTGTGTACAACTAAAGGGTAATATGTGAGAATACCCCCAAAATAACTAGAAATAAAAGACAAGACATTCCAACAGGTACTTCAGAAATCAACAGGAACCTAAGGGTCTATTATGAACAGCTACTCACCAACAAATTAGCCAACAGAATAAATAGAATACAAGAGACATACAACCTACCAAAGTTGCTATAGTCATGACCACATAATAATTATGCACATTAATAGAGTTGACTGTAGTCTTTCCATGCATGTATATTTTTGTGCATTGATCTACCCACTTCTCTACTTTACACGTTCCCTCTTTCCACATCCTTCTAGCTCCTTCCTCCTCCCTAGTATCTCCTCTTGCATGTTCTGGTTACCTTTTGTTTTACAAGTTTCTACACATGATAGAAAACATATGCTACTTATTTTTCTGTGTCCAGAGCTTCCCTTTTCACCTCTTCCTCTTTCTATTTTTGTGGGAGGTTTTTTTGAGACAAGGTTTCTACAGGTAACCCAGGCTGGCCTGGAACTCATTACTGTCCTGCCTCAGCCTCCTGAATGCAGGGATTATAGGCATGCACTGACCTCATCTGTTTCATCTTCATGGTGACATGATGTTCCATTGTACATATCCAGTATATTTTCTTGTTTTGTTCATTGACAGGCTGTATCCATAGCTTGGCTATTGAATAGTGCCATAATAAACCTGGGTGTGCCACTATCTCTTTTGTATGGTGACTCCACTTCCTATGGATAGATACTTATGAGTAGAATAGGAAGGTAATAGGGTAGTTTTTTTAATAAATCTTCATAGTGGCTTCTATAATGGTTGTTTGATTTAAATCTCCACCTATAATATATGAGTCCATTTTTTCTTCACGTTCTCATCAGCATTTTAAAACCTAATAGCCACTCTAACTCTAGTGAGATGGAAAACTCAGTTTCGTTCTTGAACACTACATTTTAGTTGAGGACTTCCAGAATTACTATGTGCAGAACACTGGATTTTAAAAAAATATTTCTATTTATTCATTTTCAAGCAGAGAGAGAGAGAGAAAGCGAGAGAGAGAGCACCATGGCTACCATCTTGTGGGTCTGGCCCTTGTGGGTCCTGGGGAATTGAACCCAGGGCCTTAGGCACTGGAGGCAAGTGCCTCAACCGCTGAGCCAACTCTCCAGCCCAGAACACTGGATTTTTGTGGACTTAAAAAACAAAACAGGTCTGGAGAGATGACTCAGTGGTCAAGGAACTTACCTGCAAAGCCTAATGACCCAGGGTTTGATTTCCCAGTACCCAAGGAAAGCCAGATGCACAAAGTGTCACATGTATCTGGAGTTCATTTGTAGCAGATGGAGACCTTGGCTCTCTCTCTCTCTCTCTCTCTCTCTCTCTCTCTCTCTCTCTCTCTCTCCTTGCAAATAAATAAATAATATATAATATATTTTTTAAGAACAGAGTAATTGTGGGAGTTAAATTTTAAAGTTCCTTTAAAATACTAAGACTATTAAAACAAAAATATAGAGCATGGTCAGTTTCAGTAATATATTGAGTTTTGGGTAACCATTCTCATTAGACTTCAGGTGCCTTCTTCTCCTGTCTTTTTTGGGGGTGAGTAGGAAAATAGCTTTATTTATATTTGGAGAGTCAGCCCATGTTCAGTCTCAGAACTTCTGGAACTGCTTCTTGGTGGCAGTGGCTTTGGTGATTTTGAGCTCCTGGAAGTGCACAGCCTTGCTCAGGAGCCAGCACTCGTCCCTTGACATGACATCATCGACCTGCACATCCCTGAAACAGGGGAACAGGTGCACTGACATGTTCTTGTGATGCTTCTCAGAAGATTGTACCTACAGATGTAATGGAGACGGTCCCCACGCATGACAGTTGTCCTTTGCGTCTTCATCTTGATAACACTCCAGACAGGATCCACTCTGGGATGGGCACTTCTTATCTCTGTAGGTGCCCTCAAGGCCTCTTCAGGAATCTTGAAGCCTAGATGATGTTCTTGTAATACCAGAGGAGCTTCTGTTTGCCAGTTTCTCCCAGCAGCACCGTCTTCTTGTTTGGAAAGATGGTTGACTGCTTTTGGTATGTTCACTCGGTCTGAAAGTCCTGCACGTTCCTCTCTCGTCTTTCTTATATTCTTTTCAAAGGATTAGTGACTAATAATTTAAAAGTTTCACAGCAAAACAATTATCCTGAAATAAGATAGACACTTTGATAGCAAAGAATCCCCTTTTCCTGAAAATAATATTAGTGCCATCACCCACCACTAGAATTTCAACTAGCAAATATCCACAGTCAAGAGCACCCCTCGGGAATATCCCAGAACTTTGAGAGAGAAACAGAGACACTGCCCGTGGATGGCAGAGGAGAAAAGAGCAGGCAAGGAGAGGGATTTCACTCTGGTTGCATTCCTCCTGCCACAGCTGACCCAGTGCTGCCGGGAGTGGGTTCCTTCCACAGGGAACAGAGAGACAAGAGAGTTGGAGGTGAGGACTCCGCTTTCTCACCATTCAAGGACCTTCTCACAGGAGGCACTTTCTTGTTTCACGCAGTGGGAAACATTTGGGGCTTTGATAGAGTTGAGCTTATACAAGTTAAGGAGGAGGTGGCATTCACACCTTTGTGACCTGGGTGAGCGCTATGCATGCCATCCTTGGTGATGTGCCACCAGAGAGTCTTGCCAGTAGCATCATTCTGCAAGGACAGTCAACCAGTCTCCCAGACTTGAACTTCTGGCTCACTTTGTCACCTAGACCACTGATGGACATTTGCCCGCTCTGGCCATCATCTACAAAGGAAAGATCTGCTTCTGCTTGCTTCCCTCTTCCAAGCTTCTTTCTAGCCAGACCTGAGTGAGCTCTTTACTCACTCCCAGATTGAAAGTCGAGGCCAAGGAGCTGGTTTACCACCATGGAAAATCTAGCCCCATGCAGGCTCAGTGGCAAAGTCTCAGTGTTCCTTTAAACGCACCAAAGGCCGAAGATGAACCCATATTCAGGCATATCCGTGGAGTGTACTGCCCAACCTCCCACCCTAAGTGGTTGAGCAGACCTCAACCTCAGAACCCAATTTGTGGACTTCTCAACTACAGATCCCAAACTATATCACTGTCTAGCCAGGAAAGATATCCTACAATGACTTATGATCAGATGCAATGGCAGAGAGACTCTGCCCCACTGTGGAATCTACCAGACAGCACAATACAGCCAACAGTTCCATTGTACAGGTGCAGTGAACTCATGAGCCCAACTAGACCTTGGTCTAACCAGGTCTAGCTCTCAGATATTACCACCAACTGGTCTCACCAGGATTCCAAGCTAGATTAAATAGTAAAGTTCTGCTATAACCAAAGGACACCAGGAAAAGTTGGAAGGGGTGGTCACTTCCTCAGATGCTCAGGCATACAAACTAAGATTTTGGGGAAAAAATCAGTGAAACATGAAACAATCAAAATAAACTAATGTTCTGAAAATGGGCTTTCCAGAAGTTGATATCTATGACTGAGAAAGAATGGGCATAATCCTCAGTAGGAAAGCTGCAATTGGAATGGGAAATCAAGCAGAAGAAAGAATCATTGACTCAAAGATAGAACCTGTAACATCATCCAGTCAGAAGAGTGAAATGAAAAAAATTCCTATAAGAATTATGAGATGTCATCAAGAAAACAAGTCTACGTATAACAGAATTTCATGGAGGAAAAGAGAGAGGTTCTGAAACATAATGCTGCCAGTTTCCCAAGTCCAGGAAAAGATGATAACACTTAGGATCATGAAGGCCTCCAAGAAAATTCAATCCAAAGAGGAATGCAAAAAGACACTTCATCATTAAGTTACCAAAAATTAGAGACAAAGAATTCTGAAAGCAGAGGGAAATAAGAAATATTCATTGTAAGGGGTCCCTTGACCATGTATGTCATTTCTCTCCTACTGAAGTGCCAGGTGCCTCTGGGTCAAGTTTGAAGTACGTGGCAGGAAATACCTGCCTCACGTGTGTTTCCCACTAGACAAGTACAGGGTTTCAGTACCTGGCACAGCTTGTCCTTTACCTTGTGCTTTCAGAGATGTTAGTGGAAAGGTAGGTGGGGAGACAGCAATGCCATGATTAAACATTCATCAAAACCATCTATCAACGTGATGGAACATGTTAACCCATAAAATAGAAAAGGTGAAGTACATGGGTCATGCTATTCAAAATGCAAAAGAAGTTCTAATATTACTCTATCTATCTCTAATATGCTGCTGGACTTTTTTATTGACGATATTAAAAAGATAGTTCCCTGATTTTTCTCAAGGGTTAGAGAGAATGTTGCACAAAGAAGGCGAAGAACTCAGGAAAACTTAGCAAAAATAAGGCTCAGTTGTTGGATTGTCTGTTCTCTTGGTCAATTTTTGTGAGTGATGTCAGGGGGTGTGTGAAGGGGTGTGTCTGATGAGCTGCAATCACAGCTTGCTATCTGGTGTTGACGTAGGTGTCAAAAATCGGTGGCCGAATTTGATATGTTGGGCAATTTTTGTGATAACTTGAGTCTTGGGCAATCACCTAAGCGAAAAACACACTGGTAGCATCTATGGGCTGGGATATCTCGACACTGCTGAACGCTTGCTCCACATCCTTATGCCAGCAGAGTAAGATATGCTTTCTTCTTCACAGCCCATCTATGACCAAGTCTTTGCTTTAGATAGTGCATAGTAGTTGTTTGACAAAACCCTGAAAATCGATGCTAGACCAATAATAAATAATGCCTTTTAGAAAATATATCAGTTGTGATATTCAAACTCTTGCTGTAACAAATACCTTAGAGAAACAGGTTAAAGGAAAGAAAGATTTTTTTTTATGACTTGTGGCTTCAAAGATGTCAGTGCATGGTCAAGAAAATCTATTCCTTAGGGCCTGCGTTGACAAAGGACATTATTGGCTGCGTTATGTGCCAGGTTCCTTACCTCAGGGAAGCCAGAAAGCAGAGAAGAGGAAGAAGTGGCCAGAGCTGAAGCCACAAGCTGGTATCTGTCAAAAAGACTTCACCTTCCACAGTTCTGTCATATCCCTATAGTTGATTCAAACTTTGAATTCACCAATACTTCAAACCATTAATTAGGTCAAAGCTCTCATATTCTAATTGTCTCTGGAGACAGCCTCACTGTTAACACCCAGAGATGGATTCTGTGCCCCACTAATCTCAACCCAGTCAAACTATCCAGATTAATGGTCTCAATGGCTAAAAAACTTCACTCAAATGAAATATTAATTATGGAATTCTGATTTTTTTGAGAGCAAAGGTAATGTTACGTAATTCCATAAAGGTGGCATATGACTTAAGATTAAGCTTTGTAATAAACATAATGAATGATGCTTTGAGGTTTTGAAATAAGTGTGACGGGCTATGGAGCTGGCTCAGAGGTTAAAGATGCTTGTTTGTAAATCCTGTTGTCCTGGGTTTGATTCCCCAGTGTTATGGAAAGCCAGATGGAAAGCAGTGCTTACGTGATATGTGTGCATCTGTACACACACACACACACACACACACACACACACACACACACACACACTCATGAATACATATGCATGCATACACACAAAATAAATAATCTTTTAAAAATAATATGAAATCTCAGCATTGGGGACTATAGAGTGAGTTCCAGGTCAGCCTGGGATAGAATGAGACCCTACCTCCAACAACAAAAAAATATTTTTTTGTAGGGCTAGAGAGATGGCTCAGCAGCCATTAAGAGTGCTTGCTTGCACAGTCCGATGGCCCAGGTCGGATCCCCCGTACCCACATAGAGCTAAAGGAATATAGCTGTGCATATGTCTGGCAGGAGGCCCTGGCATATCCATCTTCTCTCTCTCTCTCTCTCTCTCTCTCTCTCTCTCTCTCTCTCTCTCTCAACTTGTAATTAAATATATTTTAAAAATATTAAAAAATATGAGACACAATGCTTTGGAATTCTCTTCATGTAATTTAATAGATTATGAATCAACTCATAGAGAACTGGGGGTTTGGTAAAGATCATACAGGTAAATATTATATGACCTCTGTTCACTGAAAGCTTCCAACTGAAAACAGGGACTGAACAACTAAACATGTAAGGGAAAATGCATACCTGAAATTCCTCAAGAGACTGATGTGCTTGGATCTCCTTGTAGACACAATAGTTGTTCTTATATAAATACAATTATTTTTCCCACCCACCACTTATGCCCATGATAAGCTAATCAATTTCACTTACATTTAAATTAGTAAATCTTAATATAAAACTGTTTGAAGTTCCATGTATTTGTTAGAAAATGATAAGCAATGAAGCTGTAATCTTTAAATTTATATTTTTAAATGGAATATCCTCAAATGAAATGTTAAAATAGAGAATTGAATTTCCTATTGTGTCATTAAGGATACACATGAAAATGACTTCAATAAGTTTGGTTGGGCAAGATACAGTACCAAGCTTTTCCTAGAATAAGTTTTGACATTCACTGTCCAACTTAGGTTTTAAGACCTTCTGTGCAACAATGAAAATTAAATCCTAGGCTAGAGAGATGGCTCAGCGGTTAAAGGCACTTGCCTGCAAAGCCTGAAGGAGTGGATTCAATTCCCCAGTACTCACGTAATGCACAAAGTGGCACATGTATATGAAGTCCACTTGCAGTGGCAAAAGGCCCTGGCATGCCTATTTCTTTCTCTCTCTCTCCTTCTTTCTCAAATAATAACGAAATGTTTTAGAAAATGAAACTCACATGTTTCCAATTCACTTTCATTCAACTTGTCAAAATGCAGTGGCTGCAAAGACTACTTGAAATTCAAGCAGCTTCTAAGCTGTGTTTTGGTCTTACTAAGTATAATTCTAAGACAGAATTAGGTTATGCTTAACTATACAATTAGTTTTAGTTTCCCCGAGGAATGTCACTAGGCTCATATGGTATGCTATGAATTACTAGGCTATCACTTGGAAATAGATGAGTATTACAAGGAAAATCTTCACAGTCTCTTCTGTCCATCACCCTTTCACTTTTGCTTTTCAAGAGACTCAAAAGGACTTCAGCTTGCAAAGAGAAACCTGCTGTCTCCATGTGGAAAATAATATAAATGATTGCTCTCTCTCTCTCTAATTCTTCAAACTAACAATAATACTATTAAACACAGAGCTGAGTAATCCTCATGCCTCACTAGTTCTTGGTTAGCTTCTTAGCAGAGGATTTTGGTCAGAGTTTGATTTCTGTCTACGATCATCCCCTTGAAGCCAGTGACTGACATTTAGTACAGGATGTGGAGGGGGAAAAGTGCCCTGGCCTCTGTTCCTCGTTTGCTGGTAGAGTGTAAGCAGGCTCTGCAATCAACATCTTTAAGTCAGCATGATCAGGAATTACACAGACATGTAACCATAAATCTGACATTCATTTTTCAGAAGTTTCAAAACATTGCAACTGTTTGGGTCATGGCTTTATACGTGCTAAGTACGAAAGAATTTCTACACACCTTTAAAGTAGTTCTTGTCAATAGTTCATTCAGAATCACCAAGGAGCATCCTAGTCTGGTGGGAGAAAGTGCAGCTGAGTTGGGGAGTTGGGGAGTCACAGGTAGCTTTAGAGGACCATCAACAGTCTTTCAAAAGGGGGGGCTTAAAGCAATCCAGATGGATTTAAAAAAAAATTACAAACCCATTGTACATCCTTCCACCCCGTCAGCACCTTTGCCCACTGACGCCTGTGGGGAGCTTCTTGCTCTAAGACAGTTCTTCCAGAAGCTGGCTTTTCTATGTCATTTCTTCGGCCTCTTAGAGGTAGGGAACCATATAGTTCAGGATGCTATCCAATACCTAGTTTTCAGTTTCAGTCTTTTTTCTTTTTTAAACTTCTTGCTTTGGCAGCACATATACTGCAACTTCTTCCACAGATGAACCTCAGTTATTTTCCAGTGTACTTGAAAGAAAATTTTGTCATTAATTTCCCTTCCTTTTAGTACCAACTTAAGGTGTCAGTGAACTATAGGAAAACCAGATACTTAAGGTTAAATGTCCTTGTTAAATGTAAACAGTTCAATCTCTCTGAACTCCAAAAGCAACTAAAATAGTAATACGAAGTGAGCAAACATGCATTTTGCTTTGCACATATTCCTCTCTCATAAATCCTTTTTTCTTCCACTCCTATTGCCAGTCAATAGTATTATATCAAATTTATGATTTCAGTACCTGTTCAGCAGGTACCAACCATGAGCTCAGCAGTTTGATGACCATGTCCTCTTGGGGCATCATGTTGAGTGAGGGAGAGAATGAAACAGTTATTCAGGTGAATGTGTATTTACAAATTACAAACATGTAGAAAGCAGAGTACTGATACACTCTGCTACTGCCAGACATCTAGGCAGATAGCAGGATTCCTAACATCCAATACTCCTTCAGGGCTCCAGATGCAGGTGCCCACCCCGTTTTCAAGTCACAGTGGAAGTTGGAAGAGATCAATATTGAGTATATTGGACATAGAATATGCATAACAAAGTGTATGGGTCTATTTTAAAGCATTAAGGCAAAGACTAACATCATGAATGTTTATTCATTGAGAAAGTATTTATTAAAAATTGTTAATAGCTTCTTAAATAAAATGCTGATATTTTTGCCTACACTAAGAATATCCTATGCAAAAGATTTTTATTATCAATATAGAATGAATATTATTATTTATATTGGGCTGCCTATAAAAAGTAGTGCTCTTTTTAATTTTGATAACAGTGATTTTTGAATTCAGAAATAATGTTAGGGATATGAACATTGCCCCGGCCAGCTTGCTAGTAGGATTATAGTCCTCAGCTGAGTTCTGAGGTGTATGAATTAAGAAGCAGAAGGCAGAAAACAACCTCCAGCTACAGAGCTAATGCAGGCCAAACCTCCAATCAGGCTGATATAGCCTGTGTACTGTTCTGCTTCCTCAAATCCCCACAGCCACGACTTGTCCAAAGTGACCTACCCATGCCTGCTCAAAGTGGTTCATAATTTAAAAGTTGGAGAGAGGATGATTTATATTATTCTAAAAATTAAATTCTATTTCTGAAAATTGGACAACACAGTGAAGAAAAAGATCCCAGGTTTTCATCACACTGATATATCCTTTTTTTCTTTCTCTTTTTTTCATAAAGGTAATACCATTTGGTATGATAATTTTTGTGAACATGCATGTATTTTTATCTTTGTAACTTTCTGTTCTTTGCCATTACATTTAACAGCAACCAATATTTCATTGCATAAATATGCATCTTTATGCCTTTGTTCTGATTTGTGCTGGAAAATCTGATCATATTAAATATTTTTTGGCTGCTACAAATTACACAGTGGATTTTTTTCTTGCATATGGCCTTTGTCTAAATTCATATGATATCCTTAGAAATCCAAAGGAGAATTCTTGGTTAAGAGTTTTGGGAAAAATATGCTAAACTGTCTTTCAAAAAGGTGATATC
Organism: Zapus hudsonius; assembly: GCA_004024765.1. Classification (NCBI taxonomy): domain Eukaryota; kingdom Metazoa; phylum Chordata; class Mammalia; order Rodentia; family Dipodidae; genus Zapus; species Zapus hudsonius. The sequence goes on from PVHP010019044.1 coordinate 32,060, forward strand.
TTTAAACTATCCTTAGAAAGATTTGAAAGCACAGTTCTTTCTTTCACTTCTTCCTTATTGTTTTAAACTTTTTTGTGACTGTCACAAATTTTGATATAACCATAAAACAAAAAGAAAACCAGAAAGTTGATATTGGTACCATTTCCAGAACACAGTGAGATTCCACCGTGTGTGTGTGTGTGTGTGTGTGTGTGTGTGTGTGTGTGTGTGTGTGTGTGTGAACTCTGTATCTCCTGTCTTGATTTTTTTACAGTTT
>PVHP010019045.1:0-24368 GCA_004024765.1 Zapus hudsonius
AGGTTGCCAATTTTAACCCCTTGGCAGCAAGATCCAAGTTCCCTCATTTGCACATTAGCACCTAAGTGCAAGGGGTTAAATAACCAGCACAAAAGATACTGCACTTCTGATTGTAGCATTTGGCAGAACTGAAAAGAAAGGAAGTTGTGCTACATGTTGAAGGGACTGTGGGCAACAGAAAGAAGACACTGGAAGATAACATGTCACATGAAGTCTTCATAGTCTTGTACATATCCTCCATCATAGCCACCATAATCTGCCAGATCATCTTTCATGGTGGCCTTTAATCCCCCTCCAGGAACAACGCCTTTCTTCTTCTTTTTGGCTTTGCTTTGCTTTTCTTGCTTCTGTTTTTCACTGCAAAGCACAGTCAATGAATTGGTAATCTTTTTCAAGTCATCAATTTCCAATGAAATATACACATCTCGAACTAAGGCTTCCAAAAAACTAGCATAATATAGTGACGTTTCATATTGTGTTATTTTATCTTTTAGTAGCTTTCCAAACTCTGTGAAGTCATCTCTTGATGATGGGTTCATAGCATCTATTCCACACACTGTACTGTTCACACCAAACGTTTCTTTTGCTAATTCAAGGTCTGACTCTTCCTGTAATTTAGCCGTAGTTTATCTGCTACTTGCTCCTCTGCTGTTAGCACTTTAGGTTCGTCGGGCTCTTCTAACCTTTTTAAAATTTCTTCTTGCCTTCTCAAATTCTTAAGAGCCCTGATGGCTCTGACTCTGTGGAAGTTTTGTGTGACCATTGAGTTTTCTGCCTCGCTAACTCCTGAATTATACATACAAGAACTGAGAAAGCTCCATTGCTCTCAAGACACCCCAAAATTCATATGTCAATTTCATTTTTATTGAACTGTGTCTCTCCACTAGGTTGCAAGGACCTCAACATTTGCTTCTTTGGAGATTTCTTCTTTTTCTACTGAGGAGCTAGGGTAGAATTCAAGGATGGCTAGTATTCATTCATTTATTCATCTAGCGAATAAGTAACCATCAGATCCTGAGGTGGGTTGGGGATAACAAGAGCAAGAGACTTACAAGTCATTGCTCGTTTCCTGTGTGCATCCCTTTCCCCATTCCCTCTGTCTAGCCTGATCACCACTGATGCCTGGTTTCTCAGCTTGCTCACTACTGACGCCATCAGTCACTGACCGCTTTTTTTTTGTTGTTGTGTAATATTCCTGTGCATTGGAAGACTTCCAGAAGCATTCCCAGCTTCTGACCATTGTCTGCCACACCCCATTCCAAGTAGTCACATCTCAAAGCAACTCTCTACACTTTGTTAAATGTTCCCCAAGAAGAATGAAATCCCAGATCTCTTTTGAGCTTTTTCTTCTTATGGCACAAAAGTTTGCTTTAGCTACTTTTTTCTCTGGTCTCCTCTACCCAGGTTGTTACTGCTGTGCAGTTGAACATGTGGCCGTTTATTCTCTTCTTTTGATCTGCTTGTGTGCTAGTTTGATACAGGTATCCCCCCAAAACTTATGTGTCCTGAATGCTTGGTCCCCAGCTGATGGCAATCTGGAATTGGAACCTTGTGGGAGCTGAGTTATTGGGGAGGGCTTATGGGGATTATAGCCAGCTTCCCTTGCCAGTGTTTTGAACACTCTCTTGTTACTGTTGTCCATCTGATGTTGGCCAGGAGGTGATGTCCAGCCTTTACTCATGTCATGGTTTTCCCTGCCATCATGGAACTTCCCCTCAAGTCTGTAAGTCTGTAAATCGTTTCCTACTATGATCTTGCATTTTGTCTGGTTCTTTCTGCCAGCAATGAGAAAGCTGACTGCAATAGTTAAATTGGTACCAGAAGTGGGGTCATTACAGCTTGAGGCTTTGGCCTTTTGGAACTGATTTGCAGGAGGAATGTGGAAGGAGTTTAAACCTTAGCCTAAGAGATGACTTGCAGTGCTGTTAGTACAGCTTGATGGACCATCTTACTGAATTCATTAATTGAATTCAGTAAGATGGACTGTGAGGTTTGGTTTGTGAAGGTGAGAATGAACTTTGTTGGGACTGTTCTAGAAGCAGTTTGTGTGAGAGGCTTAATGAGTTCTGCCTGCCTGAAAAAAACTTGTGCAGGGTTGCTTTGTGTAGAAATGGACTGGTATGAGCAGATAGATATGGCAAAGAAACAAATAAAATCTTTGGGTCAAAACCACTGCCTATTCAGCTGCAGTTGTTTGAGAGATGACAACCATTGGGATTGGGCCAGGTGATCTGCATTGAAACAGCAGGAAGAATTTGGACTCTTTTGAAGTAAGGGGCCTGAATGCTCAAGGAATGTCCTACCCTTCAAAGAAATTTCCCCCTGGATTAACAAGTTGGTAGCTCACCTGGTACTGTGGAGTATAACAAATACTGGAAAGAGAGGGTCATTGGCTGTGCAACACAGTTTTGTATTTTGGAAATGGCCATGGGTAGTGTGAAGCAGGCATGTTGGATTGCCTGCATAGAGGCCCGATGGAGCCATGAGGATGAACTGAGGGTTGCAGTGGAGACCCAGTGGAGATGCCAGGACTCTGGATGGCTGTTAAGCAGAGCTGCCAGCACCAGATGAAGTTATCTGGAACTGCAAGTAGCCGAGCCGGAGGACTGGAATTGGAACTCTAGGCACTCATTACTGGTTAGAGTTGTTGGACTTGGAGTATAGAGTTTGATCTTTCCTTGTTTGTTTTAAATCTTGTATTGGTTCAATCTGTTGTTGCTATGCTCAGTGCCATCTTTTGCAGTGTGAATATTTGTTCCGTGCTATTATGGTATTTTTTTTATTTTTTGTATTAAGGCTCAGTTAACAGACCTTGGATTATGGGGATGTTTGAACAACACTGAGATTAATAAAAACTATGGGGACTTTTCAAAGTTTAACTGGGCTCATTGCATTTTACACCATGTATGGCTATCAGTTTGTGGAGGCCAGGGTAGAATGTGGTGGTTTGATTCAAGTGTCCTCCATAAACTAATGAGTTCTGAATGCTTGATCCCCAGCTGATGGCAATTTTGGAAATTGAACCTTGTTGGAGCTGTGTTGTTGGGGATGGTTTTATGGAGCGTTATAGCCAGCTTCCCCTTGCCAGTGTTTGGCACACTCTCCTGTTGTTGTCCACCTGATGTGGGCCAGGAGGTGATGTCCATCCATAGCTCATGCCATGGTTTTCCCTGCCATCTTGGAGTTTTCCCTCAAGTCTGAAAGCCAAAAGAAACCCTCTCCTCCCATCAGCTTGCTTTTGGTCAGGTTCTTTCTGTCAGCAATGAGAAAGCTGACTGCAATAGCTTATGAAGAAACAGTTCTATAAATGGCCCTGGAGATATGGGTTTTATTTAGGCACCATGAGTCCTAGAGTAAGCTGCTTTCATTCAACTGTAAGATCACAAGAAGAGCTGTAGAAAAATGTTCAACTGGAGCTCCTGAAGGAGGAGATACCAGGGACCAGCCCAGCCGATCCTCAACAGCTTCAGGTACCTTCCCTTCCCCCAACTGCCAGCATCAGGAACTTCTGGAGAACTGGGGACCCCAAGGGGCCAGAGCCACCCCCAGCCACACAGCATCCAGCACAGCTGATCTGAACAGAAGATCCATGGATCCAGCCAGCCTAGCTGAGCCCACAGTGTGACAAAGTGAACCAGCATAGGTGGGACAGAGCTATTCCAAAAGGTAATTAGGCCGTCCCCAAAGCCAGGATTATAGGCCTGTGCTGGAAGCGCTAGCTGTACCTTTCATGTCAGGGCAGGTTATGTGTTAGAATTGATTGATGCAATTTTGGTCGGCTTTGGCATTTTTAAATAAGCTGGGTTTTAAGATTCAAGTTGTTGCTTTTGATATCTCTTGATTTATAGAGTCTTTTTGATGTTTTTTTTTCTGTCTTTCTTGTGGGCAGGGTCTCACTTAGTCCCAGGTCAACCTGGAACCCATTATAGACCAAGTTGACACCAGAATGAGATGGTAAGACCCTATTGCTGAAGAACACACACATACTTGGGCTGCAGGTCACTGAAAAATCAAGCTGGAGCTGAGCTGGAAACCTCCTCCCTGTTAACCAGCTGACAGAAAGCTGGCAAAAGCTATGGCTGCCTGCAGCCCTATGGGAGAGAGAAGTCATCAACAGTGGTGAACAGCAGTGGACGTTGCAAGCCTTAAGACTGGCCAGCCAGGCCAAATGAGCCAAGTGTTAAAATAGTGGCTTGCCTGTTATTGGGGAAACCAATTGCTCTTTAATTGGACAGGAGGCTGCTCCATGGGAGGGAATACGTGCCTGGTATTGAAGACCTAGTCAAAAGCTTGTGGTCGGGAGATCATGAGCCCTAGAGAGTAATGCCTTTTTTTTGGTCTGGCTAATTGCATATATTATGCCTACCAAAATGCCTTATGAACACTGTTTTTTAAATGATCATACCCATATAATAATGCTACTCTCACTTTGGCTAGAGAAGCTTCTCTCTTTCAGATGGTGGTGACCACTGGGATTAACTCAAAATCACCGTAGTGCTGAGAAAAAATGACAGTGGAGTGTTCAGCACTGAGACATCTCTATCACATCTCCTGAGGTTCAGGGACTCTTGTGGAAGAGGTGGTAGAAAGATCATAAGAGCCAAAGGAAGGGTAGGACTGCTTACAACGCAACCTTCCATATACAAAACGGCCTTGGTATTTATTACTTCACAGTGCCTGACACTACCTTCATAAGACCTTCAAAATTGGGGGAAAAGATGATATCAAAACAAAATACAGACTAATTGAGAGGAAAATGGGGAGGGAATTATCATGGTTTATTGTCTATAAATTATACAAGCTGTCAATACAAAGTTAAAAAAACCAAGAATCCAAAATCTTTAAAAAAAAAAAAAGTTTATCTAGCAGAGCGTGATGGCGCACGTCTTTAATCCCAGCACTCGGGAGGCAGAGGTAGGAGGATCACCGTGAGTTCAAGGCCATCCTGAGACTACATAGTGAATTCCAGGTCAGCCTGAGCTAGAGTGAGACCCTACCTTGAAAAACAAACAAACAAAAAAAGTTCAATCACGCTTCATCAAAGATACAGAGGGAGAATTTGAGAAGATTCTAGCTAAGAACCCTCTTCAAAATGAAGAAGTACATTTTTTTGTATGTGTGGTGTGGTGTATGCACACGAACGTATGTGCAGAGGCCAGAGGAGAGCTTCAGGTACACCTCTCTGTTGCTCATCCACCCACTTTCTTGAGATGGGATCTCTTCCTCAACCTGGGGCAGCTGCTTTTGCAGTCAGTGAGCCCCAGCAAATCTCTTGTCTCCAACCCCTGTGGACTGGGGTTATAGATGTGTGTGGCCATGCCCAGAATTTCTGGAAAACTCAGATGGTCTCAGGCTCTTATACTTACATGGCCAGTGCTCATAACTACTGAGTCATCTTCCTAACCCTGAAACAAATGTTATGTTTTATAGATTGAGTTTCTGTATAGGACTTGGTGGGAATAATATGGCTAGAAATTGACCATATTCTTAAAGGCTTTTCTAACACTTGATTTCCTTCCTCCCTTTTCTCCCTCTCTCCCTGTCTCCCTTAGGGTCTAGCTATGGAGCCCAAGCTGATCTCAGCCTTATAATTCTTCTGCTCTGCCTTCCAGAGTGCAAATGTCCACCACCATAATGACCCCCACGGGCTCTTATTAGCAAAGCTCAAGCCTTCCCAGAGCAGTCCTACCAATCCCCTGATTATATCTCATTGATCAGTCCTGGATCACATGACCAGAGCAAGTTGCAGAGAGACCAGGCCAGAGAATATTGATGTATTTTAGCCTTGACAGGGGAAATTTCCAGGGCAAAGGAAGCAAAAGACAGATGCTTTTCTGGCTAAGCTGCAACGTCTACCTAGCAGGCAGCCAAGGGCTTCCAGCCACCTCAGATGCCAGCTCGCCTCAGCAGTCTTCTGAACTCACAGCCAGGCATGGCTCAGGGCGGCTCTCTGAGCAGGGACAGTGAGCGCTTCAGTGTGGCTGGAGTGGTAGTTAATCCATCTGGGGTTTAGGTTTTCCTTTCCTCTTGGCAGAGTTTGCAGTTGGAATGCGAGGCTCCTTCACAAGGAAGCAATCAAATAAGTTAGACAATGCTGCCTGGGTTTTTGAAATGCCATGCATTTAACTAGGATTAGAACTACCAGTTTGAGCATTAACTCAGGGAATACTTTGATCCTTTTGTTGGCTGAAGCAAGGGAGTGAAACCAATGAAAAGAATCTTTCTCTTCTCATTTTAGCTTTTTACAGACCCCAGTGGCAGCGCCTTCATGGGATCATATACATCATTCTGTGATTCAGTTCTCCAGTTCTGTTCCTCTACTTCTCCGAAATCCAGATCCTCATCTCTGTCAGGTGCCACCTTAGGTCTCAAATAATTTCTACTGATAATTTTTCAAACATGAGTTCAACACAATTAAAAAAAGCGAACGAGGCATAAATAAATACAACTAGTACAATAGGAGGGACAAAATGCTTAGGGTTGTTCTTGAAAGTGAAATTATAATGCAAAAGCTGAAAAACAATGATAGTAAAAGGGGCTGGAGAGATGGTTCAGCAGCTAAGGCACTTGGCTGTAAAGCAGAAGGACCTGAGTTCAATTCCCCAGTACCCACGTAAAGTCAGATGCACAACGTGGTGATGCGTCTGGAGTTCGTTTGCAGTGGCTGGAGGCCCTGGTGCTTTCATTCTCTCTTTCTCTCTAAAATAGATAAGGTATTTATAAAACATAAAAATCCAATGATTAGAAGAAGCCAAGGAAATAAACAGACTCGATAGAGAACCCCTAAGATGGTTCTAATTCAAAGAGTATACTAGCCAAGATCAAAACCCCAGAGGATGTGTTTAACAGGAACACAGTTAACGAAAGAACAAGAAGGCTGGTGAAAAGCAATGACCTAAACAAAAGGGGGTTTAAAAAATCAGAAGAAAATGTAAGAAACAAACAGAATGTAGTAAGAAGCATATTTAGACTGAGTCATAAAAGAAAGAAAAGAAGGAAGAAGGGAAGGAAGCCTAGGAAAGGGAGGCAGAGAGAACATATCCAGGCAGAGAAAAAAAGCTGAGTTTTCCCAAATTGACAAAAGTCCTATGAATCTCCGTTAAGACAAAGAAAAGACAGTCATATCACAGTCAAATTCCTATAGACCAACATTGAAAAGAAAAACCGTAAGAACAATAAGGGGATCAAAAGACAGAAAACAAGGCTGGAGAGATGGCTCAGTAGTTAAGGTGCTTGCCTACAAAGCCTAACAACCTGGATTCGATTCCCCAGTACCCATATCAAGCCAGACGTACAGTGGCCCATGCTCTGGAGTTCATTTGCAGTGGTTAGAGGCCCTGGAGCGATCATTTTCTCTGTCTCTTCCTCTCTCTCTCTCTCTCTCTCTCTCTCTCTCTCTCTCTCTCTCTCTCGCCTTGCAAGTAAATAAATACTATATTTTTTAAAAAGACAGAAAGCAGAAAGAGGGCAGACTTCTACAGAGACAGTGGAAATGAGAAGACAGTAGAATGCTTTTATTTGTTGAAAGAAAACAATGACGAATCTAGCTCTGTGCACCTAGTAGAAATATTTTTCAAGAACGGTGGTAAAAGGAAGTCAGTCAAATGGAAGAAGCTGCCACTAGAAGACCTACATTAAAATAAATTATGAAAGACAGTCTTTGGGGAAAAGAGAAAATGATCCCCGGGCTGGAGAGATGACTCAGTGGTTGAAAGTGTTTGCTTGCAAAGCATGATGACCTGGGTTCAATTTCCCTGCACCCATGTAAAGCCAGATGCACAAAGTGGTGCATAGTCTGGAGTTCATTTGCAGTGGCAGAAGGCCCTGCTGCACCCATATTCACTCTGTCTTCCTGCTTGTCTCTCAAATTTTTATATAAAAATATTAAGAAAATGATCCCAATAGAAGTTTGAAGCTGAAGAAAAAATGAAGAAAGATGAAAATAAAATGCATACAGGTAACTATAATCATAGATGATTTAAAACAAAATAATGTCTAGTGACTCTTATTTACTTTTAACATTTCTGAGAAAGAGTCTCACTCTACAGCCCAGGCTGGTCTGGAACTCACGACAATCCTTCTGCCTCAGCTTCTTGAGTGCTGGGATTACTGGTATGAGCCACCACACCTTGTTTTCTAGTGAGTTTTAAAATATTGGATCCAACCAGACCTGGTAGCTCATGCCTATAATCTCAGCATTCTGTAGACTTAGGCAGGAAGATCACAAGTTTAAGAACAGACTGGAAGACTGGATTCCACATGAAGAGCATCTTTCCAAAAGAAAAAGATATAAAAATATGTGACAACAGCATATAAATTAGGAGGGATAGACAGAATGAAAGTGTTTTAAGGTAAATTAATTGTCTTGGGGCAGGAGGATGTAACAGTTAATATTTGATCAATCATAGCCAGCCAGGTGTGTTGTATCTATCTACTTGTCATCCCAGCAATCAAGAAACCGAGGCAGGAGGATCTCCAGTTTGTGGTCAACCTGATCTATGTGGCGAAACACTGTTTCAAACAACACCCCATCAACATTAATATCTGGTATATCGAGGACATGTTCTAAGATGGTAAATATTAAACAAGAAGGTGTGAGATTCCAGGCTTACCCTCTGAGGCAAAGGTGTGCCTTCACCAGCTCTCCGTCATACATCCGTTGCAGCCGCCAGGTCTGTTCCCATGCCAGGTGCTCCTGCCCCTGTTCATGCAATAATTTAGCCCCTTCTCCTGGGAGGCTCCTCTGCTCACATTTATTGAAATTCTCTTCTGTGCAGTCATCATGCGTGTCCCTCTGTCATCACGACGCCTTCCCTATTCTGACACCTATGACGACTTTGTTCATTGACCCACTCAACTGGAATTGTACACTGGGATCAAGCCATAGATCACTTTCCTATCTGTATGCTTAGGACACTTGTGGAAAGCAATTATGTACTTGCCATTTCTCTGCTCTTAAAACCTTTAAAATAATTCTCTAACATAACTCACAGTGATACAGAAATTTTGGGGTGTCTTCTGCCCAGGCACCAATATATGTCAACGCACCGATGATTTGGGAGTGTTCTCAGATTCTTATGATTTTCATGAATGAATCCCAGAGATCAGAGGATGAGGTTTGGAAAGATTTTGTTACAGCTTAGAGCCTTAGGAGGGAGAATTTTAAGAGCAGGGAGGCAAGAGGGGGGTCGAGCAGCCCACCCCATGACTCAGAGTGGGATTTTTATGGGAGCCTCTGGATGAGTGGCTGGTTTAGTCGATCTAGTCCTGATGTCGGGTGTCTGGTGTCAAGATTTCTGGAAGAGGCAATCTTCCCAGAAATATGAATTCTCTAGGAAGGGTCTTCTCAGAAGGGAATGGAAGGACTCCCTAAGGGGACAGAGGTAAGGAAAGACCAGACCCAGGACAATCCCTGTGTTTAGCCAAGGGAAAGCTCTCCACTTCAATGGCACTCCAAGGGGCTGCTGGTGAGAGAGGATGTGCATTTTGTAATTAGTGGAAGTAACATGCATAGTGGATCAGGTAATCACTGGGAATTTATAACATGAAGACCTTCACTGTCCAATGATCAGAGAGGAAAAAGAACCACAGGTCATCATGGACGCCCCCACGTCGATGGCCCCCCAGTTCAAGGGTCCATTGATGAATGACCTCGGGAGGTGCTCTGGACGGAAGAAGATGGAAGAAAACGGCTACTTGTAAAAGCAGGAGATTTACGCGGGTGGGATCCTAGGGTGGGCACTTGAGCCACCAAGGCAATCCCGCCCCTTCTGCTTCCGGCGTCTCCCTCCGGCTCGAACACCCAGAGGTGGTCTTCTTCCTCGAGGTCGGATCTCACCCTCCCTCCACCTCCCAAGGACGCTCAGGATTGCCCAGCTTTCCAAAGAAATCCAGTCTCCTGCTCAAGGGTAATTTTTTTAAACTGTTGTGTTCCATGAGGGTCTTCAAATGTTATTTATTTGCTTATTTTCAAGGAGAGAGAGAGAGAGCGGGTGTCAGTGCCTTCAGCAGCTGCAAACGGACTCCAGATGCACGTGCCACTTTGTGCATCTGGCTTCATGTGGGTGCTGGGGAATCGAACCCCAGTCATTAGGCTTTGCAGGCAAGCGTCTTAACTGCTGAGCCATCTCTCCAGTCTCCTTCCAAGGGTTTTTTATTTTTGGCTTATGGGACATTCCTGTGTCTGTCTTGCTGTCTTTAGTCTAAGGCAAGCTTAATAATAGCAACTAACATTATTACTATTAAGCAGAAATCCAGAGGCTGCTAAGAGCCCAACACAGAAGCAGACTTAACACTCACCCACCATGGCCCAGGGAACTTTGAGGAAGAGGGGGTGGAAAGATTGTAAGAGGCATGATGGGGGGGGAATATCCAGAGATATTGCCCCCCATGATGCTGACACAAATCATAGTCTTCCATCCCTGTTGGGCACTGCCTGTTGGCACTGCTACTGAGGGCACGGAGAACAAAGGGTTAAGGATGTATGAGTGAGGTGAAACCCCAATAATTCGGTAGGTGTTTCCCGGCTCCACCTACCCTGACTCCCACCCCCATGGGCCACAGAAACCAGCATTTCCATCTCAGCATGACTGGTATTGGGTATCAGAAAAACTTCCTTGTACCCATCCCCACGGACCGTGGCTAGCATCACGTGTTTCCCGCCACTCATGGCCCCCAAATGAGGTATTCTCAGATTGTCCATACTCACCTATCCCAGTGCAGGCCGCTAACTCACCACCCCAACCAACCAATCTCCTTTTCTCTTCCCTATTCCCCATCCCCCTGACCCCCTTTTTCCTATAAATATAAGTTCCCCCAATTGAATAAAGAACCATGTGGATATACTATACACATCTGCTCACCTCTGTGCCTTGCTGGACCCCCCTGTGTCATCCCCCCAGCTCTGTGGACCCCAGCCCTGACACAGCAGACAGTGGACAGCTCGCTCAGCTCCCACCGCCCCTCTGTTTTCCCTCTGTGGTGGCCAACGGCGCCCCCGGAGGCGAAAACAATCCCACTGAGGAGGGCCTCAGTGGACTGGGGGCAAGGGAGGGAAACAGTGGTTCCTACGCATGAGTTGTACATACAGTTTCTACTTATTAAAGAAATAAAGATATGACTGAATGATGTTTTGCCCGTTTTATTCAGTAGATGAAATAAATCATGAGCTTTCCACTGGTATTCAGTAGGCATCGTGGGGCATGGAGACATGGAAAGTCCACTCTCTCCTCCCCAGGAACTTAATAAAAACGATGCTGGGAAAGGGAGACAGCCACCATGGTAGAGGGCACTAACCATCCTCCCATCCCACTTTGGAGCAACCATACAGACCCAGTGCCTGTTGCCATTTGTGAACGCTGGAAGAAAGGTCACTGAAGTGGTCAGTGTTGGCTTTACAATGGAAGTGTGGCCTGTGCTGGGGAGGCTAGGTAGCCATTAGCTGCACGAACAGGAAGAGAGGGACCCTTCCAGGTTGGAAGCTGAGTAGGAGGGAAGTGAGCAAGGCCAGCCCAGGGGAGGCTCACATAGATGGGAAGCGCGTGTCACTTTGTGAGAGTTCTTTTGTATGTACAACTACATACAGCAGCCTTGGTCAGGCCACAGGATGTGACTTCCCTCGTGTGCTGGGCGCCACCTTGACCTAAGACAAAGGCTGAGTAACGAAATCTTGAAAACTTCTGCTTCTCATAGAGCTTCTGGGACCCAGCACATGCTCTGGCCCATAGCACATGAGGTCCAAACCAGGAAAGAGGAAGCTGTCTGGGATTTTAAATTGACACACAATAGGAGAATGGCGTTTGTCTTCCCAGGGTGATGCTTCTGATTAAAGAAGCGTGCTGGTATATGTGGTTAAGGGCTTAATCAAATCCCAGGTAGCAAGGCTGAAAGGAATATTTGTTGTAGTGGATACTTTGTTGAAAGGAAGTATGGATATGGTGAGTCAATCAGAAGAGAGAGCTTTCCCGGAGGAGGACTGATGTTTATGAGGGGTTCTGGACAACGCTTTGTATATTAATGTTTTATATCATTGTGACAAGCCTTTTCTACCCCCCAATAATGAAATCTGTAATATAGCTTCAAAGTAGAATTTTCAAGTGATTCATCAATTCATAAGGAATCAAGTATTAATGACGACTTCCTCCAGGGGGAGAGGAGAGACATTTGACATCTCACATCTGGTATAAAACTGAGGGTCATTTCCCGTCTGTATGTGAAGGTATGGTTAGAGGATGGAGAAGAAACACCAGGGAGACCACTGAGTGTGTGGGCTTTCTTCTCCCAAATGCTATAGTAATTTCTCTCCTCGTCTTCATTTTGGATATTCTTTGGTATGTTACATCTTAGCTTTGGAATGATACAGATGTTTCTGGAAAGATGGAAAAGGGTGACCGCTGAGTGAGCAAAGGAGAGACAGAAGGATTCTAAGGTTTGGAGCATCTTGAAGGAGGGAGTGTGAGACGTAGCTTAGAGGAAGATCTGAGTGTGGCAGAAGACCTCGTGGTACACCGAGGAGGGGCATCAACCAAGGAGTTTGGAAAAGACTAGTCCAGAATTTTGCTCAAGTGAGTGTGGTGGTTTGAATGTAAAATGTCACTCATAGTCTGTGTGTGTGTGTGTGTGAGTAAGCCTCATACTTAATCCACAGCTGATGGAGCCTTTGGGTGATGAAGCCTTGTAGAAAGTCCCTGGGAGGACTGGGGACATTGGAGTCCAGCTCCCCTGCCAATGCTGGCTGGCTCACTCTTGCTGCTTCCTTCCCATGATATGATGCTGTGACCCGGGCTTCCTGCTCGGGCCTGTTTGCGTTCCCCCACCACTATGAGACGTCCCATCAAAAGTATGCTACAGCAAACACTCTCCTCCCACGAACCCTTTCTGGGAGTTGTTTTGTCCAGCAATGTGAAGGTAACTACTACTGTGAAGATCATACAAAAAGGTGTTAAGCGCCAAGTGTCAGGAGTAGGCCATTAAAGAACTAGCGAGAGTATTATATATATCTTTTGGTTAAAGCATTCAAACCAGCCCCAAACTTAGTGAGTTCAAGTTAACAACCCAGTGTTGTAAGTCATGATTCTGTGGGTTAGATGAGGGTGCGGCGTGTCTGTGTGGTTCTGCTCTGTACACTCCACAAAGGCCATTTTCAGGGAAGGAATAAAAAGTCAGTTGATGATTTGTTGCGCACACACATGAGGTGCTGGCTGAGAGCATAGTCAGAGCAGTGCCCTCTTTCCCCCATGCAAGAGTCAGTTACCTTCTCACTGAGGGTGGGTTTTCACATCTGTAGACTAGGAAAAATCTCCACGTGAGACGTTTAAGTGAGATCCTGCATCTAAGCGCTCTCTGTCAGTTTTCACATCTGCCTTAGAGGGTTTGGATGAGATGTGAGTGAGGTCATATGCAAGAGATCATGAAATCTATATTGTTGTTTTTATTTCTCTGGGAATAACATGTTGTGTGCATGAAGATGAAGCAGACACAGTACCCGCTACCAAGCAGTTTAGGAGGTAAGTCTTACACTACAGATGGTTAACATAGCTGTGCTGTAGCTGGACCAGCGCTGGCTCAATACAGGAGCTGAGTGGAAGGGCAATGCCTGGGATTGTTCCACACGACCTCATGGCAGGCACATATGTCCCGGATAAGAGGCAAGCATTCCAGGTCCAGGGAGAGCAGAGGACATGTGGAGGGGAAGTTGAAGGGTAGGAATAACAGTAAGGTTCCCCAAGGCAAGTTGCTTAGCCCAGAAGGCAAGTAAGAAAAACTTCAAGTTCTGAAATTCCATCCTAAGCCCTTTATCCTTTTTATTAGGTTCTTTTCATATTTTTTTCACTGAAATATCTTAAATCATAGCTGGATAGAGTCCAAAGTGCCAACTTCAAACATGTCATGTTATTGACGTCTCATATTTTGTCTCAGAAATTTTTTGGGGCTTTGCTCAACAATGCCTTCTTGCTGGTGTTTAATAGAAAATGATCTTTTGAATTACATTCCATTAAGCAAAGAGAAGTGCCAGTATGATATCCTTAACATTCCCTTCCTTCAGGCACAACATTGCAGGCCACGGTAGAGCTTTAAAAAATTTATTTATTTATTTTTGGTTTTTCAAAGTAGGGTCTCACTCTATCCCAGGCTGACCTGGAATTCACTATGTAGTCTCAGGGTGGCCTTGAACTCATGGAGATCCTCCTACCTCTGCCTCCCGAGTGCTGGGATTAAAGGAGTGCGCCACCACAACCAGCTGGAGCTTTTTGACTCTAACTCAGGACATGGTGCCACATGGAGTTTGAGTGGGTAGAGACTGAGGTGAACTGGACAGTCACACGTGGGAGGTGGGGGTGGGTGCCGGGTGCTGGTAGTGGTTCCTGGAGGAGAGGACCTGGGAGTTTGGAATGAGAGGGTCCATGCAAGTGATGGGAATATGCCCCAGCACCTGCAGATTCATGTTTAAATCCAGATTTTTGCCACCTTCTTGCTGTGTGCCCTAGTGAAAGTATAATCTTTATGCATTGCATAATCCTTCCTTGCTGGTAGACTGAAGCTTCATAATAGCACTACCTTGTGGGTTCATAAGATTAAGTAAAGGTGAGGAAGTGCAGAAACCATCCAGGAACTCATCTAAAAAAGACCCAGGAAGCATGGGGCTACTTTCCCAAATCCTCATTTCCTTCTTTCTCCCATGCCTCCAATTGAGGTTGGCAGCACCAAAGGGACCCCGTATGTAGCAGTTACCTTCTCATTGCTCAGACCCAACACCTGACCAGGAGCAGCTTACGGGAGGAAAGGGTTTGAGTTGGCTTAGCGTTTTGAGGGACTCATCATCATGGCAGAGCAGGCAGCTCGTCACATCAGCAAGAAGGAAGTAGTCTGCATGAGCTCACTCTGAACAGCCAGTGGCTCAAGGTCCACCCCCAATGACAATGACACACCTCCTCCAGCAAGGCTCCAGCTCCCAAATTGCCACCAACAGGGGACCAAGTATTTAAAACCCATGAGGCTATAGGAGACATTTTACATTGGAAACACCACACCGTGGATGGAGAAGGAACAGATTCATTAGGGAAAGAAGAAGTGGGGAGGTATGCTATGAAGACAAAACTGAAATTGGCCATTTGACTAGCCAGGCTGGAATTCGGAGATCATGCAAAGAGGAAGTCACCACACCGGGAGCAACATGAGGAGGATAGCTGCTCTGTCACCCACAAGGACAACCTGACCCCAGAGACTGGCCTGCTGGCACAAGCCCCTACCTGTTTGGACTCGGTCCTTCCCTACTGGCTTCTCTTTGCTGTGAAGTGCTCAGCCTGGAACATGCCTTAAATTGTGCATTGTCCATGCTTTTCTCCTGTATGTCCTTCCTCTTCCTCCTCTTCCTCCCTTCCCCTCCCCCTCCTCTTTGTTCTTCTCTGCTTATGATCAATGACCTGATTCTAGATTACTTTTGGAGGTTTATTCTTCAAATTTGATTTTATTAAAGAAACCCTATCTTACAGGGTTTTCTCTTGCTGAATATCAGTCAGAACAAGACCAGATAGATATTAGCTATGCTAAGATGTTAAAATCTGCTTCTTTGTGTGTTGTCTTTCCCTCAGGACAGTATTCTTTTCATGAGAAAGACAAGAGCATGAGTGGAGAAACACTAGGTCCCGTGATGGGTTGCTGATGAACACGTCTCAATAGAGCAGCTTTGGCTCCTCTCGGGGCATCTGTAATACGTAATATGCCTGAACCACTGTGAGCGCACACACTCCTTATTCACCCAATACTGAATCCTGGTCCTTAAGTCCCCATCTTGTGACTTGGAAAGAGATGATACCTTGCATTAAATTATAACCTTCCATACTTTTGATATACATATTGCCTCCATCGTGAGTCTCAGGACCTGCCGAAACTTGGTTCTTTGTTAATAGCATCATTTCTCTGGACCATAAGAGTGGTTCTGGGAAGGGAAGTAGTTAGAGGATCCAAGAGAAACTCAAATGAGCTCCCAAAGCTAAATCCAATTGAGCCAGGAAGAAAATGTATAAGAATAAAGGCCAGGAAGCCATCTTCAGCCTCCAGGGTTCTCTGGATTTTCTGAACTCACATTTACTTTTTGTGTGTGTGTTTGTCATTTTGAAGCAGGCTCTCGCTTTAGCCAGGCTGGCCTGGAACTCACTCACTAACCCAGACTGGCGTTGAATCATGGCAGGACTCTTCCCTCAGGCTCTCGAGTGCTGGGACTGAAGGTGTGCACCACCACATGTGGCTGAGCTTACTTGTGACAGGGAGGCCTATTACCATCATCACATGGTCTTTGAAGATTCAGAGCCCCAGGTTCCAGATGGGATGGGAACAAGTAACTATTTTCAGAGGTCTTTGTGTATAATTCTGACAAAAGTCTTTGGCTCAGAGACACTGTAAGAACATTCAGAAGAGGTACTTGGGACTAGAACTTGCAAAACTGCACAGAAGAAATTTAGCCTTCAAATGTGTTTTGTTCTCTTGGTAATATAGTGTTTTTAAAATCTGCAAATGATTTCAGATCAGGGTGTACTATCTTCAACTTGTTATAGTGCCCACTATAACCAAGGTCATCACTCTTTTTGTTGCTTATGACTGATGAGCTTACACGCCCATGGGAGCTTTTGTGTGTGTGTGTGTGTGTGTGTGTGTGTGTGTGTGTGTGTGTGTAGACTAGAGGGCAATCATAGATGTTATCCTTGGGTTTGCCATCCAACTCCTTTTGAAACCGGGTCTCTCATTGACCTCAAATTCACAACTTAGGCTACACTGGCTCTCCAGTGAGCTCCTGTTTCTTCTCCTCAGTTCTGGGATTATAGTCACACACCATCATGCCTGGCTTTTATGTAGGTACTGAATTTGAATTCAGGTCCTCACTTTACTGGCAGATATCTCTTCAGACCTGGGACTTGCCCTTTACATGGGCACACTGGGAAGCTCCCTACTTGTGCCAAAGGTTCTGACTGAGCTCCAGGTGTGTTTGAGGTATAACCTTCAGGTACAACCTTTAGAATAACTTTATACCACACAAGGAAAATTTCCTTCCTTTGTTGCTGTGTTATTGTTATGTACCTCAAGGACAAAGCACGACTGGAAAGGTATAAATGGACATTTACAATATTTGAATTGACGGATTTGAAATAAACTCCAGAATCAATAAGTTCTATCTGCACAGTTTAACAGAGGAGCGGCTCCCCAACCATGCTTTCAAAGGGAAGAACAGCTCCATGTCTTCCAAGTTACCTCAGAGCCTGATTTTGAAACAAGGTCTCTAGGTAACACAGGATGGCCTCAAACTAATGATCCTCCAGCCTGACTCCCTACCACTGTGATTGTAGGCATGGACGTATGTTGGTGACTTTTTTTACCCCCCCTTTTTGAAGCAGGGTCTCACTGTATAGCTCCAGGCTGGCTTTAAACTTACAGCGATCCTCCTACTTTCTGAGTGCTGGGGTTAAAGGCATGCGTCACCATAGCCAGCCACCATTGTCAACTTTGTAATCCCTGAAAATTCCTGTGTTGTGAGACACTGTTTAACTCAGAAACAGAAATGTATTTTGATGTCTAATAGAAATATAAGTGGACTGCAAATTGTAGTCATTCATATATATATACATATATTTCTTATTATAGTGGTCACATTGAAATGAAAAAGTGAAATTAATTTTGAAAGTTTATTTTATTTAATCCAGTGACTAAAGTATTGTCAATTTAATATTTAATCAATACAAAACTTAAGATGTTTTATTTATTATTGTTATTATTTTGGTTTTTGATTTCTTCATTTTTGAAATCCAATGTGTACCCTACATGTGGACCAGATCTCCCTGGGACTAGCTTTACTTCAAGATGATTGCTCCAGTATTTGATCAAGTGGATTTACCCCTCACTAAGAGGCCATCATGGGGGGTGGTGTTGCAGTCAGCTTTCTAGTTGCTGTGCAGAAAGAACTCAAGCAAAGGCGGCTTGTGGAGGAATGGGTTTATTTGGCTTACGGACTCGAGGGGAGACTCCATCCTGGCAGGGAAAATGATGGCATGAGCAGAGGGTGGACATCACCTCTGCCACAGAACTGCAAACAGCTGCAGGAAGGTGTGCCAAACACTGGCAAGGGGAAGCTGGCTTATAACCCCCAAAGCCCGCCCCCAACAACACAGCTCCAGTGAGGCTGTAATTCCCGAACTGCCATCAGCTGAGGATTGATCATTGAGAACACATTCATTTGTTTGTGGGGGACACCTGGATTAAACCAGGACAGGGGGTGTCTCAGGAGAAAGGCTCTTTGTTGCGCTGGCTGTGACCTGTGCGTGCTTTCATTGCCCCAGGATGCACTTGCCTTTGGGACACTGACTCATGTCCTAGCTGCCATTGTTTCCTGTGGGACTTAATTTTAGCCAGGTTTCCTGGCACCGCCCCAACTTTCCCCTGTGCTGAGTGACTCCCCTTCCAAGTCATCGCACGCCATAGCAATGTAATTCAAAGCTCTGATGGGCTGGGAGCCAATGGACTCAACCCAAGCAGGAAACTGAACTTCTCATTGTTTATTTGGGACTATGAACCAGAAAATGTCGAACACTTGTTTTCAGTGCTTCATTGAGCTGGAACAGAAATGAAACACAACCATTTCCAATGGTGCCTTCCAACGTGGAATGATTTAGAAGCCTCAACCATTAGATGAAGATAATCATTTCGGACGTGAATTGTCCCCAAACCATCCTGGCCTTGGTGATTAGCACTTCTCTTCCTTTGCTTAGAATTTGTTTGGAAGAGTCTACAAACCTCCTCTATGTGGCTGGGACTCCACAAAACACACTGGAAATAATGCCAGCAGGTACTGCACAATTCTTTCTTTGCTTGTAGATGTCTGTCTCAAGTTCCTTTGTGAGCCCTTCTATACACCAGAAAGATCCCTCCAGTGTGGGTTCATAGGTACTATCGACTGTGTGGTGTTAGCTGCCTTTGCTCCAATGTGGTAGAGTTCGCCTACTGCACCCAGCCGAAAGTGTTATGGCGTGTTTCCCCGAACTCCTTGCAGCCAGGACTAACCAGAAAGACCCAGATACTGCAAAAATGCACAGCCAAGAACATTTTGGGAGAGCCTTTGGGAAAGGAGAGAGAGACAGAGAGAGAGAGAGAGAGAGAGAGAGAGAGAGAGCATGAATGACACCTTTGCATCTTTTGTTGTACCTTGCTTCTTGGCCAGGGCACATTTGGAGACCATGAGACAAGTTCAAGTCCCAGCAGAGCCCTCTGTGGCTAGTTAAGCTGAAGAGGGATATGAAGAGAGGTTCCCCCCCCCCCATAACATTGTTAAGTAGCTGCACCAAACTTGGACTTTAACAAAAAGTTATTTTTCTTTTTTTAAAAAAATATTTTAAGCCAGGTGTGGTGGCACACGCCTTTAATCTTAGCACTCGGGAGGCAGAGGTAGGAGGATCGCCTTGTGGTTTCCTTTTCTGTGCAGAAGCATTTTAATTTCATGCGATCACATTTATCAACCCTTGGGATTAATTCCTGTGCTATTGGAGTCTTGTTGAGAGAGTCCTTGCTTGTGCCTATACTTTGAACTACTTTAGTTATGTTTTTCTCAAGCACTTCCAAAGTTTCAGGCCTTTAATCCATTTTAATTGATTTTTTTTGTATAGGGTGAGAGATATGGATCTATTTTTATTTTTCTACTTGTGGAAATTTAGTTTTCACAGCACTCTTTGTAAAACAGGGTGTCTTTTATCCAATATATGTTTTTGCCAGGCTTGTCAAGATGAAGTAGCTGTCGGTGTGTGGGTTGATTTCTGGGTGCTATTTCATTGGTCTGCATGTCCATTTTTGTGCCAGTACCACATTGTTTTTGCTATTATGGTTGTGATGGTTAATCTCGACCACCATCTTGATCAGACCAGGAATTAAGGAAGTGACATGCCTCTTGGGCAGGTCTGGAAAAGCACTTCCAGGAAGAATTACCTTAAATGGGGAATATCTCCCACAGTGAGCAGCCCTTTGGGGGGGGCACCTTATAGAGGTTTCAGGAAAAAGTGGCCCTGTAATTTTGTTGTAATCGTTTTATTATGTTGAGGAATGTTCCTATGATTCCTAGTTTCTTCAGAGATTTTTAAAAATATTTTTTAGCTGGGCGTGGTGGTGCACGTCTTTAATCCCAGCACTCGGGAGGCAGAGGTAGGAGAATCACCATGAGTTCAAGGCCACCCTGAGACTACAGAGTGAATTCCAGGTCAGCCTGGACTAGAGTGAGACCCTACCTCAGAGAAAAAAATGAAAAAAAAATTTTAAGCAGAGAGAGAGAGAGAGAGAGAGAGAGAGAGAGAGAGAGGAGAGAGGAGAGAGGAAAGAGGAGAGAGGAGAGAGAATAGGTGTGCCAGGGCCTCTAGCCATTGCAAATGAACTTCAGATGTATGAGCCACTATGTGCATCTGGCTTTATATGCCTACTGGGGAATCGAACTCCGGGTGTTAGGTTTTGCAGGCAAGCACCTTAACCACTGAGCTATCTCTCCAGCCCTCTTCAGGGCTGTATCATGAAAAGTCATTGAGGTTTGCCATTGAGGGTCTTTTAACCAAGCATGATGGAGCATACCTTTAATAGCCACACTCAGGAGGCAGAGGTAGGAGGATCACTGTGAGTTCAAGGCCACTCTGAGACTACATAATGAATTCCAGGTCAACCTGGGCTAGAGTGAGACCCTACCTCAGAAAAAAAAGGTTTTCTTCTTTGAATAATACATCCTTTATTCTTAGCATATATAAATTATACATAATGGGTTCATTGATACAATTTTATATAAGTATGTGGTGTGTTGGGATCATGGTTGCCTCTCTGCTGTCCTTCCTGGTCTCCCTCTCACTTCTGCTGACTCTTCCCAACTAGTCTCTCTTCTACTTATTTTTTGTTTAGTTTAGTTTTTTGAGGTAGGGTCTCACTCTAGCCCAGACTGACCTAGACCTCTCTCTTCTCAGGCTGGCCTTAAACTCCCCTCGATCCCCCTACCTCCGCCTCTTGAGTGCTGGGATTAAAGATGTGCACCACCACACCAGGCTTCTTCTCCTTTCTTGTCTTTTCTGTGCCCAGTGCGTTTCATTAGGGTTGCTAATAACATAACAGTGTTGGGATTCAAAGTTGGCTTTTAATACAATCTGCTCCTGCCTTATTGATACACTCCAGTAATCTTCTGTATGCTGTCTCCATCTGCTCTCTGTTCTGTTTTCCTTTGAAGCTGACACACAGGCTGCCTTATCAATGGGCATCGTTATACCACCTTTGCACAGGTGGAATCTGCAACTCTAACTCCTCTTTGCTCTTTCCAATACAGGATACGTTCAATACTCTTTCAAGTGGAAACGCCTTTGATGACTAGCCTTTTTAAACAATCCGCAGATGGGCTCTCTTTAAGTTCCTTAATTAGTTACCCAGTACTACTTGAACTTTTTATATATAACATTGAGAGTAAACAGATAGTCTTTTGCTAATAAAAGACAAACTCGGGGCTGGAAAGAGGCTCAGCAGTTAAGGCCCTTGCCTGCAAAGCCTAACGACCTGGGTTTGATTCCCCTGTACCCACTGAAGGGATGACCTCTTATAACCCCTCTGCAATTCCCAGCCCCCAGGAGCACAGAGAGCCTTGAGAAGCTGTTTACACATCAGATAAACTCTTTGAAAGGAGCCTAACACTCAGCCCCAGCTTACATTCCTAAGCTTGCCAGTTGTCCCTGAAAAAATGGCTGCTCAGGACACTGACACCTGGGAAGATGCTACCTGTGAAAGCCATTAGGTCCGAACAAAGGTTCTCTGTGTCCTGCAGGCCCCTGCTCCCATCACCCCAAAGGTCTTTAAAAACTCCCCTCAGAACCACCCCAACACCGCTGCTTCCTGGAGAGGGGCTTTCCCCTCACTGCCACTGAATAGAGCAGCCCCTCTGTCTGAGAGAGCTTCAGGCCAGTGAAATTCTGTCTCACTTTTCTTACCCACATAAAGCTAGATGCACAGGTGGTGATTAGAGGCCCTGGTGTGCTCATTCTCTCTTTCGTTGCAAATAAATAAATAAAAACATATAAAAGGAACCCAGGCATGGTGGCTCACACCTTTAATCCTTTAGTAGTGGGGACACAGAGGTAGGAGGATTGCAGTGAGTTCCAGGCCACTCTGAGACTACAAAGTGAATTCGAGGTCAGCCTGGGTTACAGCAAGACGTACCTTGAAAAACAAACAAACAAACAAACAAACAGACAGACAGGCAGAAACAACCAGCTCCATTCCCCTTTCAGCTCTGTGCTTCCCCAGTCCGACCCTTTGAGATTTCACAAATTCTGTTTGTCTGAGATCATGTTTTTGTATTAGCCTCCCATAAATCACTCCTAGGCAAGAGCCAGGAGTCCAGCCTGAGTGTTAGGAGGGGTTGCGTATGGGCATCTTTCCAGTGGCTACACCACTGGAGGTATGTCCCCCTCATCAGCCATTAGCTGTCATTCAATACTCAGGGAGCTGTGGGTCATGCAGGCAAGCTTGGTGGATTGAAGAGTCTCTTCCAAAGCTGTTGTTTTCCCTTTGAATAACCTTAGGGAAGGCTCTTTTAAGTTTTAGCTCTCCCAGACTTGACTTCCTGGGTGTCCTGAGTCTGCATCTACCCCTCAGGAGGAAATGTTTCCATTCAGAGAAAAAGCACTCAGGGGACAGAGGTAAGAGGATCGTCATGAGCTCAAGACCAGCCTGAGACTACATAGTGAATCTTAGGTCAGCCTGGGCTAGAGTGGGACCCTCCCTGAAAAAACCAAAAAAAGAGAGAAATGATACACGACACTGGTCAGAGTCTTCCCTCAGCAGCTGTTTCCTGCTCCAGTGGCCTCCAGCCCTGTGGCCACTCTGTGTCTAAGCTTTCACAGACTTGACCTGAGTCTCCGAAGCCTCCCTCCCCTTTTCTGGAGGAAATATTTCAATTCAGAGGGTTTTTTCTGTAGAATACACATTTAACAAAACAACAGTAGTAGGTTCTCCCCAGGGCCTGACCTCTCCTCACGATTCAATTTTGTGTCTAGAAATTTATAGATTTCACTTAGATTTTCCTTTTTTTTGGATTATAAGTTTTCAAAGCCTGCCCTAGTGATTTTCTATCGTTCACCAGAATCTGTAGTAACACCCTCTCTTTCATCTCTAGTTTTAAAAATTTGGTTCTTATCTTTCTTTTGGTTAGTTTCGTCAAGAGGGTTGCCAATCTTATATTCTCAAAGAATCAACTCTTGATTGATTCCTCTTGTCACTCTTTCATTTCCATTTCATTTAATTCTGCCCTTGAAATACATTGTTATATATATGGGGTGTATATGTATGTATGTATGTATGTATGTATGTGTGTGTGTATGTATATGTCTGAAGGTACTTTTTTCCAGGTAGAGTCTTTCTCTAGCCCAGGCTGACTTGCAACTCACTCTGTAGTCCCAGGCTGGCCTTGAACTCACAGAAATCCTCCTACCTCTGCCTCCCAAGTGTTGGGATTAAAGGCGTGCACCACCATGCCTGGCTCGTTAGGACATTTATCTGAAACCTTTCTGATTTTTTCTACTGTAAGAACTCCTAACTATAAACTTCCCTTTTAGAACTGCCCTCCACGTATCCCACAGTTGTGCTTTCATTTTCATTGGATTCTAGGAATTTTAAAATTTCCTCCTTGTAGTAAGCTTCTCTCTGTGCAGAAAAGGACCTGGCCAAAAGCAGCTTGTGGAAGGAATGGGTTTATTTTGGATTACAGACTGGAGGGGAAGCTCCATGATGGCAGGGAAACTGACAGCATGAGCAGAGGGTGGACATCACCTCCGCCACAACACTGCAAACAGCAGCAGGAAGGTGTGCCCAACACTGGCAAGGGGAAGCTGGCTAATAACCCCATAAGCCCACCCCCAACAACACAGCTCCAGCAAGGTTGTAAAACCCAAACTGCCATCAGCTGGGGATCAAGCATTCAGAACACATTAAGTTTATGGGGGACACCTGGATTAAACCCATCACATAATGTCTGTTACTATGGAGAGATGGGATGTTGGAGATTCAGAACCAAATTATTTTGGGCTACTGCTAGCCCCTTAGTAGTCATTTATCGCCTACTTCTGTGTCCAACCTAACAGCCTTGTGACTATCGTATGATTGGGTGAAACCTTCTTGGAATGCACTAACAAACCACTAGCTTCCACCAGCCCCAAGGTTAAGAATGTCCTCAGATAGCATCTGAAGCCTAGAGCCGAGATTTCCCCATTTTGCTGTAATATACCTACCTGTTTTCACCAACGTATTTGAAAAGTGTCTTGGTTTATGACCTTTTTTTTGTTCTGTAATTATAGAAACTTCATGCAATTGTTAACTGTGGT
>PVHP010019046.1:0-32394 GCA_004024765.1 Zapus hudsonius
AGGGGGCGGAAAGATTGTAAGAGCCACGGTGGGGGAGAATATCCAGAGACACTGCCCCCCTCAGTAACAACATACAAAGGGGGGAGGAACCAGGTTAACTCCTAGGCAGCTCACAACCCCCTACCCCGTGGACTGATCAGACTGCCCACGGAGGAGGATATCCAACTGACCAGGGACAGGGAAGAGGGAAATAGGGGAATTGGAGACATCAATACATTATTCCCTTATTAAGTGTGTCTAATTATGGATAATAATTTTAAAAATAAAAAGAGGCATGTGTTGGAGAAACACCCAAGGCCTATGACAGTCGAGGCTCATGAAGTAGCTTAGGAGGAGGTCACAGTAAGTCTCACTTCTGAGTTCGGGTCACTGTTAACATTAAGTGAAACAGAGGGTTGTTTTCAACATGCTTAGGAACCAAATCAGATGGGGAAAAAGAAAGCCGAAATCCAGGTAAACAGGAGAAGCACATGGTTTCAGTTGGAGACTTCCTTCACTAGCACAGAATCACTGTGTGGAGCTACAGGCAATGGTCTGCAGAAAAATCACCCTGGAAAAACGACTTCGTGATGGAGCCCTTGGGAACCCAAGTGCTGAGCAGCAAGGAAGGACTCCTCGCCCCAGCGTGTTGACAAAGACCTAGGCGAGGGGAAGAAAACCCACATGACCAGAGGAGAAAAAGACAGGAAAAAAAAAAAATCAAACATGGACCGAGTGGGATGTCGAGCCTTTGAAAATTAGCCACAGATCAAACAAACAGAAACAGAACTGGAACGTGCATTTGAGAAAATGTAGACTCCAGGGTTCCTCCATCCGCCACGTGTCCCTCCATCCCTCCCAATCAAAGGTGCCCACCCGCGAATACAGCAGACACAAATCTGTAAAAGATGTTCTCAACTCGTCTGTGCTCTGGGCTGTGGGTGTATACAGTGCAGGCGAGGGGGTGGCCTAGAAAGGGGTCCAGTCCCTAGCAGCTCAAACAGCAATGACAAGTCTGATGGCCCTCATGGGATGATTAGGCTGATAAGCACCAGACTAGTCAGGGAAAACGAAGACGCCATGCTCCCTTAGCGCGGCAGCTTACAAGAGCTCCAGGATTAAAGCGCTTTGTCCCTGTGCCTCTGAGTGCTGCTGCCGAGACCCCCTGACCCGTCTCTTGGCACTCACAGGCCACAGGTGGAGAACACGTCCTTTGGCACAAGGCGTCCCACAGATGGAGGTTCTTCTGTTTCTCAGAAGTTGTCCTTTGCTGGTAATCAGGGGACCTCCATGGCCTGCTGGGATTGAGCTGTGTCAGAGTGAACGTATTTTTTACGTTTGATCCAAAGTTGCAGGCCGGGGAGATGACTCGGCCCTTGGATGCAAAGCCTGATGGCCTGGGTTGGATTCCCCAGTGCTCACATCGCACCAGATGCACAGGGTGGCACATGCATCTGGAGTTCATTTACAGTGGCAAGAGGTCTTGGTGAGCCTATACTTACTCTTTCTCTCTGCTTGCAAATAAATAAATAAATAAATAAATAAATAAATAAATAACTTTTAATGTTAGGAACACACTTTTACAGAGCTCTGAAATATACCCAGCAAGAGGCTGTACCCCGCTTATGAGGGCTGAGGAATCTCCATCTGCCAGATGACTGGGGCTCAGACCTACTAAGAGAGATAGGCTTACTCAGCAAGCATTTCTGCCACTGAGCCGTCTCCCCAGCCCCTCTCCCTCAGAGGGGTCTGAACCCCTGGCAGAGTTCTAACCTTGTGCAGAGTCAACAGGGACTCAAGCAAACCACTGGGCCAGGGTCTGAAGAAGCCGGATGAGCCCAGCTCCCTGCTGGTTTCCTTGGGCTTACATTCACACTGGGTGAATGGTTTACAGGGGCAACCAATTTCCCAACGCAGGCAAAATCAGGCAGCATTTATGTGAATAAATGAGTACAGAGAGAGGTTTGACTAGAAAAGTCTAAGGGAGGTCAGGTCAATGTGAGCACCTGTTCTAAAATCTAAGGATGCTGCGAGGAAAAGGCCATGACCACACCCAGCCCTTTGTAGCCCGCCTCCCCTGCAAAACACCTTCTACAAGAGCTCGTCACGGATGGGGACAAAGGCACCCAAAGGGTAAAGCAGTGTCATGGCTGTCTTCTCATTCCTGGGACAAGTATCTGCCCAAGAGCAGCTGATGCGAGGACCCTTGTTTATTTGTCTTCAAGTCTCCACGATGGCAGGGAGAGAAGTGCACAAGCAGAGGCTGGACATCACCTCTGCCAGAGCAGGTGGACAACAACAGCAGGAGAGGAAGCTGCTAGAACACCCCTCAGCCTGCCCCCAGCAACACATCTCCTCCAGCAAGGCTCCAACCCCCGGAATGCCATCAGCTGAGGACCATCAGCCGGGGGCTGGTTAATTCATACCACCACAGGTAGTATCTAGAAGTCCTCTAAAACTTCATTCACGCCTTCCTTTACTAAGCAAAAACCTCACTTAGAGATTAATCCTTTAAATATATATGCAAAAGCAAATGCAAAAAAGTATTAAAAACCACTAAAAAGATGGTTGCCTAAAAACACTGTCAACCAAAAAAAATCTAAGCCCTCCATAGACAGCAATTCCAGCAATGAGCTACCATACTATCAACTACAAGGTGGAAGAGGGCTGGGGAGATGGGCCGGTGGTTGGAGGCGTTTGCTTGCAATGCCTGCTGGCCTGGGTTCAAGTCCCCAGTACCTACAGAAGCCAGATGCACAAAGTGACTCATATGTCTGTCTGGTGGTTGTCCACAGTGGCAAGAGGTCCTGGCACACCCACTCTCTCTTCTCTCCCTGCCTCCCTCTCCCTCCCCCCACCCCGTCTCTCCTTCCCTTGTAAATAAATAGAATATTTTTTATGCTGTTCTCAGAAGGAAGGCAACAGGGAATGGTTCTGGAGTCTCACTCAAATAAAATAATTTTAAAGGTGTCGATGTCTATATGTATGGAAATTGTCAATCAAAAGGTTTGTTTTTTTCATTATTATTTTAAGGTGCAAGAGCCTACAACGGCATTCCTTCATTCCATGAGAATTTGGAGTAACTACCATGTGATGAACACAGTATCTGGGGACAGATGTCAACAAGAGGCTCCTCCTGCCTGACAGACCTCACACACAGTCCAGGAGGCAGGACAGTGTAAATACACAATGAAAACCAGCCACAGGGTTTCTGGAGGATTATCTGCACAGCCAAGAGGAATGAAGCAAGCAAAGGAGAGGGGACAGTATAGCCCACCGAGTCAGGGCCCCTCTGCCTAGAAGACAATGGAACGGGGGCCTGGGGAGGCAGCGGAGGGTGGAGAGAACCGGGTAGGAATGAGGGCAAGCTCGCGGATGCAGGGAGCGGCCAGACAGGGGAGTGCCCAGGGAGCAAAGGGCAGTGTGGCACTGTGGGTCAGAGACCAAGAGGCAGCCTTGGGAGGGGGTGCACATTATGCCCATTAGTTTGAGGGAAGAATGAAAAGAATGATACAATGACTTATGCTTTTAATATATTTCTTTATCTGCAAGGAGAGAGAGAGAGAGAGAGAGAGAGAGAGAGAGAGAGAGAGAGAGAATGGGAGCGAGGGAATGGGTGCCCAGGGCCTCCAGCCACTGCAAATGAACTTGAGGTGCATGTGCCACTTTGTGCATCTGGCTTCATGTGGGGACTGGGGAACTAACTCAGGATGTTGAGCTATCCAACCAAGGAACGTAACCGCTGAGCCATCTCTTCAGCCTCATGACTTAGTTCTTTTTTTAATATTTTATTTTAATTATAATAGTTTTTTAATATTTTATTTATTTGAGAAAGAAATAGGGGGAGAAAAGGCAGACACAGAGAGAGAATGGGCACACCGGGACCTCCAGCCACTGCAAACAAACTCCAGATGTATGTGCCACCTTGTGCATCTGGCTTTATGTGGGTATTGGGGAATTGAACCCAGGTCTTTTGGCTTTTCAGGCAAGTGCCTTAACCACTGAGCCATCTCTCCAACTCACGATTTAGGTTTTTAAAGGAACTACTGTGGGTATTGTGGGGAGTGGGTTACAGGAAACGGAGAGCAGAAGGGAGAATAATGCAGCAAGGGGCTTGGCAAGAGATGAACAGCGGGGCTTCCCAGACTGCAGAGAAAGAGAAGTGACTGGATTTAGCTATAAATAAATATATATATATATATATGTATATATATATATATATATATATTTCAGCCCAGCATGGCAGTCTGTGCCAAAAGCCAGCATTCAGGAGGCGGAGGCTCATGGGTTTCAAGTCAACCTGGGAAGCAGAGTAAGACCCTGCCTCCACAAAACAAACAAAACAAAAGTCCAAAACAAAGTATTTGGTTAGGAAGCACAGTTACCCCCAGTAAGGTGTCCACCCCACTCTTATGCAAGATGCTGATGCTAACAGCAGCTGAGGGGGTGGGGAGATAAGAGGGTCTTTATTGAGCACCTACTGATTACAAACAACTGTTTCAGGAAATTTCACTCACAAAGCCAAGAGTTAATCTGCAAAACAAAAATCACTTTTACACATACAGCAAAAATGTCTTATCTTTGTTTCCTCAACATGACCAGCTTACATGCCGATAAGCGTCAGGGTCATCCCATGAGGAAACGGGTGACGAGGTGTGTGACTTATTTATCAGCCCGGGCTGAGCAACTGTACTTTCTGAAGCATTTTATTACTTTCATAAAATCTACGTATGGTATTTGATTCCAGTTTATGGCTCTGGTAGAACCAAACATTTAACTAAGGTGGCCTGGCTTATTCCATAAAAATATTATTCACAGACAGGCTGCACAGTGCAGAGAGGAACAGGCAGGAGAGGGTAGGCCAACCGTGACTTCCCATCAAAAATCTCTTGTTTCACATAGGAGTGACTGTGGGACTTTCTTTACCATGGGATTTTTACAAGCTTTTTCATCAGCATGAAACCTGGTAAGGTGTTCAAGCCGTTCTTGACACAGCACAAAGTGTCCCCCTGAGAAACAGGTGGGATTCTGATGGCTCATCTGATGACAACTGTTTAAAACAGAGCCAGCTGTGGTGGTTTGATGCAGGTGTCCCCCATAAACTCACATGTGCTGAAAGCTAGGTCCCCAAAATTGCAGCCTCCTGGAGGTGTCTTATTGAGGCGGGCTTATGAGTATTCTAACCAGCTTCCCCTGGCCAGTGTCTGGCACCCTCTCCTGCTGCTGGTGTCCACCTGATGCTGGCCAGGAGGTGATGTCCAGCCTCTGCTCGTGCCATCGTTTTCCCTGCCATCATGGAAGGCAAAATCAACCCTTTCTTCCTTCGAGCTGTTTTTGCGTTTGGTCAGGTGCTTTTTGCCAGCAACATGAACTGAACACAGAGCAGACCCGCTCCTTCAACCACGGGAAAGCGGGACTCCCACCAGGCCTCTGGGATACTGAAGCTACCGAAATAGTCTCTGCAGCAAAAGATTTCAGGTTCCGAACCCCACCCTCCAGTTACTGGAATTCCTTGGCAGTAGTGGAAGGCCCTGGTGTGCCCACGTGCACTCTTTATCTGTCTTCCTCTTTCTTTCTCTCAAATAAGTAAACATTCTAAAATCGACAGGAGCTATATTTTAAGATCTATGCACATATGGAAAGTGCCCATCTTAATACATAACAATGGCACAAGGATACAAAGAGGCCTCACTCATGGTCCCTCTCCTACCTTCAGAAGAGATTCTGCTTCTTATAGACTTTTTGAAGTCTTTCTTTCTTTGGAGCAACTTCAAGTTCACAGAAAAGTGAAGGTACAGAGATTTCCTACGTGCCACTCCCCCAAAGCCCCTCCCACCTCCCACCATCAGCATTTGGCCTCGGTGACATACCTGTTACCATCAATGAACCAGGGAGAACATACAAGAATCGCACAAAGCCCACGGTTTCCATCGGGGCTCCTCTTCGAGGGTGTCCCCCTCTGTCTTGCGTATTCATCCTCTCCCTGTGGACACTGAAGTCGCCATCTCCTCCCCCCTCCGCACACGTCTGTCATCACCATTCTCCCTGTATGCTGTCCCCTCCCCCACTCTAATTCCTGCCCTCTAAGCCTGTCCCACTTTTCACTTCCATGGTGGGTTTCTGGAACATTCCACCAGCCCTCTTCAACTCTTTGCCTCAGTTCTCCACTCTGTTTCTTACACATTCTACTAAAATGAACGAGTGGCTGTTGTGTTCACGGCCTGGGCGGGGGAGCCCGAAGCTGAACAAGGGGTACCATGGCCTTCCTCCTCCTGGAGAGTGGCATACAGACACAGCTTCCACAGGGTGGACCTGAGGCAGAAGGGGTCAGTAGTGAGAACAGGGGCCCAATGCCAAGGCCACACATCCAGCTGATTCAGAGAGTAACAATGACACAGCCAGCCACAACTCCCAGGACTGTCTCTGTAGCTGTCAGCCCAGCCCACCATCCCCCCAGCACAGGACTCAGCGGGCCTAGAGCAGTGAAGTCCCCAGCAGGAACACAGGTCAGCTTCCCAATCTGCACTAGAGAATCGCCATTCTTATGCCTAGTAGTTAAAAGTTAACAAATAAATGGGGGGAAAGGAGAGCCCTCCAGAGCAGTGAGGGTTTATAATTAAAGTGTTCCCGAGGACTGCAGCTTCTCCTCGTTTCTGATGTTTCTCTCTTCAAGGGGGGGGCTTCCCCTCTCCTGTGTGTGGGGTTAGGGTTAGTCATTCTGTCCCAGTAGAAGATACAGAAGAGGCAGGCCTGTGTGTCTCGGAAGATCAGGCCACTGTCACAGTTCCTTTCTGGCTTCTGGGATAAAACATCTGACCAGAAGTGGCTTATGGAAAGAAAGGAATGACTTCTGGCCTACGGCGTCAAGGGGGAGCGTTGCCATGGAAGGAACAGACAACCAGGCATCCCATCTTGACTTCAGTGGGGAGGAAGTCCAGAGAGCGAGCAGAGTTCAAACAACATAGGGGAGCTACAAAACCCCAAGGCCAGCCTCCCAGGGCAACAGTTCCTCCAGCAAGGCTCCGCCTCCCAAAGGCTCTACACCCTTCCTGAACGTCACCACGAGCTGAGGATTAAACATTGGGACACGAGGCTTTGGGGGACATTTGGTGTTTAGATCACCACACCTGTAAGATTTCGGTCTCACTGCCCAAGAAGGGACAGCGAGCTGCTGCTGTAGCTTGGTCCATGGAGAGGTTCGAGCAGAGCGGAGGGCTCCAGCCCGCAGCCATGAGACTGACCCAATGCTGTGTTTTGAATCTGGCTTTATGTGGGTACGAGGGAATTGAACCCAGGCCCGTAGTCTTTGCAAGCAAGTGCCTTTAACTACTGAGCCATCTCTCCAGCCCCAGCAGTAACATTTTAAAGGCAAATTCAAAAGAACTTAGTGAACTCATCAATCTAGTGGCAGCAGGTATGTTATTTTTATGAGATGTGTGGTGTCACAGGCTATAATCATCTATGAACCAAAATAACCTTTCTCTCTATAAGGTGACGGTCTTGAGTATTTTGTCACAGTAATGACGAACTAACACAAGCTATGTTATGATAGAATGTGGTTCATAACACTGGGATCTGAGTGCAGGAAGCTATTGGTCTGCATGTTGAGGTAAAAATAGCTTGGAAAGTTGGGGAGCGCCCTCAAAGAAGTAGATCAAGGCCTCTAAGGCGAGGAAGCTACGAGAGAAGAAGGAAGGTGGCCTTCCAAGATCTGCAGGTGCTCAGGGAAGGGTTGACAGCCGCATCACCTGCTCCAGAGAGGTTTAGTGGCCAAGGACACAAATTCCATGACGACTGTCCTCACAATGTCCCCGTCCACCCTGGCACAGCACTTGCAGTGAAACGCACAGGTAACTAAATGCCAACTCAACTGATGCCTTCGGAGTGCTCACGTGACCGTTCCTCTTGCAAGGAAAACTCTAGATGCTTCTGTGCCTGGCTCTGAGGGGAGCCAAGCACAGGATTCCAGGCAGTCAGCCCGAGTTCTTGGTAGGTTTCGCCTTTCTACTTCATCCCACCCCGAGCACCCTGTCAGGAAACGACAGCTGAGCAGGTCCAGGTAAAACATGGAGAAGTGCCAGGCGTGATGGTACACACCTTTATCCCAGCACTCGGGAGGCAGAGGCAGGAGGATTGCTGTGAGTTTGAGGCAAACCTAAGTCGACGCACTGAGTTCTAGGTCAGCCTGGGCTAGAGCGAGACCCTGCCTCAAAAAAGCCAAAGCACATAGAGAGTGGAGGAGTAAACAGTGGTCAGGGGCTCGGCTCACCCCAGAGTCTGCCTCAGCCATCACACACGTGCTGGGCTGGGGGATGGATCAGTGGTTAGCGTGGGCACCAGAGTCTCCATAAGACCACTGGGCATGGCCAGGCACATTGGAATCCCAGTCCTGTGGGGAGGGGAGACAGGAGAATCAGGGGTTCATGAACAGTTTGGCTCTGGAATCAGACCACTAAGATGGGAATCATTTTGTGTTCAGAGTTCTAAAAACGATCACAATGAGCCATGTTCTTTGTTGAAAGCCAAAAGTTCATAGCTCTGGACCTACGACACTGGATTTTCCTCTTGTTAAAGTGAGGTCTGGATTTTGGATGGAATGTAAAATATAAACAGAAAGAACTGAAAGAGACTGGCGTCCCAAGGGCCTTCGAGAAGGTATCCCCAAGGGCTGGAGGGATGGCTCAGCAGTTAAGGTGCTTTCCTGCAAAGCCTCACAACCTGGGTTCAGTTTCCCAGTGCCCACATAAAGCCAGATGCGCAAAGTGACCCATATGTCTTGAGTTTGTTTGCAGTGGCTGAAGGCCCTTGTGCACCCGTTCTCTCGGTGTGTCAGTCTCTCTGCTTGCAAATAAATAAGTTGAGATTATTTTTTTAAGTTACTTAAAAGTTTTTTTTAAAAAAAGAGGCACCCAGGGTTTCCCCCTCTCCTTGCTACTTCCTGTTCCTGCTCTGCTGCCCAAAGATGATATCCTTGGGGGGAAGGGGAGGGAGATGGTTACCACCACCGAGCAGTCAGTGAGCACGAATAGAGAGGCTGGTGGATAGCTCAGTCACTGGAGTATTTGCTTTGCAGACAGAAGGGTCCCTGGAGCCTGCTGACCAGCCACAGTCTAACCAAACTGATAAGCTCCGGGCCAATAAAAGACCTGTCTCAAAAAAAAATAGAGGGCTGGAGAGATGGCTCAGCGGTTAAGGCACTTGCCTGCAAAGCCTAGCGAATAGGTTTAATTCCTCAGTACCCACGTAAAGCCAGATGCACAGGGTGACACATACATCTGGAGTTTGTTTGCAGCAGCTGGAGGCCCTGGTGAGCCCATTCTATCTCTCTTCTTTCTCTCTCTTTTTTCTTCTCTCTTTCTCTCCTCTCTCTCTTTCTCTCTCTCTCTCTCTCTCTCTCTCTCTGCTTACAAATAAATAAATAAAATAAAAATGTTTTTTTAAGTGGCTAGCTTTCCTGAGGATGACTCCCAGGTTGTCCTCTGGTACCTAATACCCACACATATACATACACTCCCGTAAATAAAATCGAAGAAAGAAGAAAGAAAAGGAGAGGGGAGGGCAAGGGAGAGAGAGAGAGAGAGAGAGAGAGAGAGAGAGAGAGAGAGAGAGCGAGAGAGCAGAAAGCTGGAGGTGTAGCTCAGTTGGCTGGCGTGTGTGAGGTCCTAAGTGTGATCTCTGCCACTTCGCTAGGGGCGGGTGAGATAACCTCAAGATGGCAGTAAGTGACCCTCTGGCATTTCCAACAGGGTAGGAGCTCCAGCATATGCCCCACGCACAGTGCGCCCGGCCTTCAGCTAGTCCTTTGTGTTCTAACAAGCAGGTGCAGCTCCCGGCCAAATTAGTCATTTAAAACTCCAGGGAGGTCCCGGGCTCTGCCACGGGGCTCTATGATTAAATCACCGCCGTGCAATGCTCGAGCCAGGAGAGCCTGGAGGAGGATGTGAAAGGCAGGCTGAGCCGATCCGCCTTGACCACACACTGGGTCAGACAGCAGATGGTGACATCAGAATCCAGAAGGATCTCATCAGACAGGGTGGTGGACCACACGGTGCTGGTGGGCTCCCTTGGCCGCTGGCTTCAATGCGAAGGGCAGGGCGAGGAAGCAAAAGGGAGGGGCTGGGGGTTGCTAAGTGGTTAAAGGCACCTGCTTATAAAGCCTCAGCCCAGGTTTGAGTCCCCAGTACCCACTTAAAGCCACAGGCACAAAGTGGTGCATGTATCCAGAAGGCCCTGGTGTTCTCTCTCTCTCTCTCTCTCTCTCTCTCTCTCTCTCTCTCTCTCTCTCTCTCTCTCTCTCTCTCTCTCTTCTCTCTCCCTCCTTGAAAATAAATAAAAGAAGAAACAAGAGGGAGCTGGGAATCTTGGGGGCTTTATTTTTTCTCACACGCTCTATATTCACTGAGCGTTAAGACAACAGAAAACACTTATATTACTGAAAGTCCAGAAATGCCATCACAGTCTGTCCTACCCTGCCCCGGGCTGCCAAGGTGGTCACAACCACGAGCCATGAT
Source organism: Zapus hudsonius (assembly GCA_004024765.1). Classification (NCBI taxonomy): domain Eukaryota; kingdom Metazoa; phylum Chordata; class Mammalia; order Rodentia; family Dipodidae; genus Zapus; species Zapus hudsonius. Next base: position 10,491 of record PVHP010019046.1, read on the forward strand.
TGAAGGGGGAGACTGCTGTGTGTTGAGCAAGTAAGAGGAAATGGGTGTCATAAACCATGAGGCCACCCTAAGAAAAAATGACAGTGTTCTGTACGTACAGCTCGAAAGCAAAAGCAGACTCGTGTTAAAAGCAAACAGAACGCTCGGTGAGGCGCGCCAGCCTTAGTATAAAGGGAAGGACAGAGCGGTGCATCTGCACAAATATTTGCTCACAGATACGTAATGAAAACTTTATAAGGACACGGAAACTGATAGCCTTTGGCCAGTTCTGGGGACAAGGAAAACGGGGACAAGAGGACTTCTGGCTGCACATTCTTCTTGAATCTTTGCAATGAAAACCATCTCGAAGCCTTAACAACTCAAAAGACTAGTGCAGGGCTGGGGAAATGGCCATCAAGGTCAAAGCGCCCCTGCAGCCTGGCCAGCCCGCAGGCCACTGCTGGACTCCCCAGGACCCACATAGAGCCCCATGCACAAAGCGGTGCATGTGTCTGGAGTTCCTTTGCAGCAGCAAAAGACCCTGGTGTGCCCATTTTATCTCTCTCCTTACAAATGAATTCTTTAAAAAAAATATTGCTTAATATGAGCTAAGTAGGGCTGGAGAGATGGCTCAGCGGATAAGGCACTTGCCTCCAGTGCCTAAGGCCCTGGGTTCAATTCCCCAGGACCCACATAAGCCACACCCACAAGGTGGTGGCCCTGGTATTCTCTCTCTGTCTCTCACTCTCCCTCTCTCTCTCTGTATCTCTGCTTGAAAATGAATAATTAAAAAAAAATGAGCTAAGTAGCCAGGAGAGTTTCAAAAGCAAGCCAAAGGTACAAGAAGAAGGACACAGCAATGTTTACCCTGTTGACAAAATGAACAAGCGGACAGAAAGCAGGGCTCTCCTGCAGGAAGGGGCTGGGACCGGGGCAAAGCAAAGTCACCTTCTGTTAGGGCGGGGGAAGGGTGACAAAGCAGATGCCATGGTCGCAAAGTTGGCAGAGGACTTCTGCTCCTTCACCCGGGTCCTGCAGGGTGCAGGTGGCCTCCAGGTGAGGGTTGCTGGCAGGCTGACTTGGTCAGAGAGCAAAGGCTGACAGCCTGCCAGAGACCCCATAGGGACAGGAACCGGATCCAGATGGGTCTGATGTCCCTCCCTTTCCAACTCTGAGAGGTTGGTTGCAATTTTCAGATCCATATACAGAGAAGCCAGAACCATAGCCTTGGGAGAACTGGGCTAGACCACAGAGCGTCTTATACATGCACATGGCCCTCTAGGCAAAGCCTGGGAATGCCACTCACATCCCCTCTTCACAGGGCGACACCCGGGACAATCCTAAATCACAGGGCTTCCTCTTTGCAAGCCAGCCACCAATTAGCATGAACACAACAACCACTTTCAAGAGCACTTGGGGGTTCTATTTATTTTCTTAAATATTTTTAAACATTTTATTTATTTATTTGAGAGAGAGAGAGAAACAGAGAATAGGAGCGCCAGGGCTTCCAGCCACTGCAAATGAAATCCAGATGCATGCGCCCCCTTGTGCATCTGGCCTTATATGGGCACTGGGGAATCAAACTTATGTTCTTCTGCATTGCAGGCAAATGCCTTAACCGCTAAGCCATCTCTTCAGCCCGGGAGTTCTATTTATTAATGCTATTTTCCCACGTATTATTCCAAAGACGATTTATGGTGCCTGACCCACTCTATCGACATTTGAAATTACTTTAAGGAAGAACACCAATGTCTCTGCTATGAGGCTTTAAGAACACCATGAGGGCTGGGGAGATGGTTCATTGGTTAAGGCACTTGCCTGTAAAGCCTAATGACCTGAGTTTTATTCCCCAGTATCCACGGGAAGCCAGATGCACAGTGGCACCTGCATCTGGAGTTCCTCTGTGGTGGCTGGAGGCCCTGGCATGTCCATTCTGTCTTTCTGTGTCTGTCTTTTCTCTCCACTTGCAAATAAATAAAAGCATATATTTAAAGAGACCAACATGAAAGGATGATCTAATAGGAAAGCGAAAGAAGCCCCAGGTTCAGCTGGCATGAGACCCCATCCCACCCCAGAATATGCCGAAGTAAAACCACCCAGAGAAGCAGAAGCCCAGCTGGGAATCCCCAGAGACAACCATGGCCTCGGGGAGCTGCAGAGGGGACTGAGCTGACTCATCAGAAACTGTGACAAGCCACAGGCCGAGTCACAGACCCAGGAATGCCACAGGCTTCGGGGACAGGCTGGTGTGGACAGCCTCATCCCTTCCATCACCCCTGCGGCTGAGAGCCAGCCTGATGGTCCACCGTGAGCGCTGGACACCTCCAGTCTACCTACAGGCACCTGCACACCAGAGACAGCATTTATAAGGTCCTGGCTTTGCACTTGGAACAAGGAGGCAAACCCTGAGACGCGCTGACGTCAGGGTGAGCGTGCTTTATGACTTCATTGAAAAGTGCAGGGCTGGAGAGATGGCTCAGCGGTTAAGGCACTTGCCTCCAGTGCCTAAGGCCGTGGGTTCAAATCCCCAGGACGCGTAAGCCAGACCTACAAGGTGGTGACCCTGGTTCTCTCTCTCTCTCTCTCTCTCTCTCTCTCTCTCTCTCTCTCTCTCTCTCTCTCTCTCTCTGCTTGAAAATGAATAAAATACTTTTTTTAAAAAAGTGCAGCTGCCCACAGTCATTGTGCTCAGCTCCGCACGCAGGGACACCGCTTTTATTACAAACTCATACCAACACCAGCACCAACAAGCTAAGGTCTTCGAAGACATCTACTCCCTAATTTAACAGGAGCTTACCTTATGTTTTTTTTTTACCTTATGTTTTGAATCGTGCATTTTCCAAACAGTGAAATAAAGACACTATTATTTTCCGCTTCTCTTATAAAATACCTGAAGCAAAAGGGTTTCATCAGTATCCTAATTTGGAGTGTTTGGGATTTTCTTCTTTGCGTGTGTGTGGGAGTGGGGAGGTGGCTTGCCCGCAGGATCCCCGTCTCTGCCTCCAGAACACTGAGATCCCAGGTGGGTGGCCACGCCCACCCAACACTGACAGCATGTACATGGGTGCTGGATTCGAACTCAGGTCCTCACACTTAAGCTGTAAGCTCTTTATTCGTGGCTCCTCCAACCAGGCTTGAGTTCTAAAAATGTGAAACAATCTAAGTCCAACTGTCTAGCTTTTATTCAAACCACAAGATTATCTGTATTGGGAGACGTGGGCAGATCTCGCTCAACAGAGAAGTGTTAACTGTGTAATCCCCAAACCCAAGTGACTCGTGTCGTTCACGTCCAACAGAACCTTGGGAAGGAAAGAAAACCACCAGGGATGCACAAATGCTTCTACGACTCCTAGCAAATACCTTGTCCGCTTTCTTATTTACCCCCCTCCACTCACGCTACTTGCTCCATGAATAAACTTGGAATTAATTTTTGGTTTTAAAGCCAAGCACTTTGAAGTTGGCGCTGAGGGTCCGTGGTCCACGAGTTTCCTGGTGTGCTTCTTCTCTGGATCTTCAAGTATGCCCCATGGAAACACAGATGTCCAGCCCACCCCACCTCCAATTAAGTCTCTCGGGCACGTTCCTTCCTTTTCACAGGGTCTCCTGCCCCTTACATCCACCTACAAAAGCCCATTGCATTTCCAAGGGATGTTTTCTTTTTTTTTAATCACCATCAAATGAGAGGCCATTGAAAGACAAAATCAATCTGCATCCACAGAAGAGACTCATGTGTGAGGTGACACAGCGGGGGACCAGGTGTCAGGCACCAGGGCCAGGTCCCTCTTCTAACCTGGGCCTGATCTTCTGAAGACCCTTCCAGAAGCCCCAAAGAAGCAGGGAGAGCATCAGTGGCTGTCAAGAGATGTGCGCAGCTGGACCTGTCCTGCATCCCTACGAGAACCTAGACATGTGCTGAGCTGCGACCTGACAGATGCCAACAGTCATCTTTTGTATCACTGGTGTTCTGGAAATCTAGACAACTGACCAGTGTTTTCCAACTACAGACCCATGGCTATCAGTTCTCTCACACCAGGCAGAGGCTGCACCCCATTCCAGACCTTTAAATCTCCTGCACCAGGGGACAGCTCTGAGAAAGTTCTTTTCCTGCAAGCAAGAGAACCTGAGTTCGGTCCCCAGACACACATTTTTTTAAGAGGCAGGCTGTAAACTCAATGCTAGGGAGGCAGACCCCTAGGGATACTAGCAAGCCAGTCTAGGCTGCTTGGTGGCTTCCAGGCCAATGAGAGTCTCACAAAAGGGGGCAACAGCTAAGGGCTGGCACCCAAGGTTGTCTTCTGGCCTCGCACACACCTGCACGCACACACCTGCGTCCACACACAAGCGTGCACTTACAGATCAACAGCAGAATCTCGGAGGCCCGGGGTCAGCCATCTCTTTCCAGGCTCCAGATGGCATAAAGCGTGAGAACCAAGGACTCAAGAAGTAAGCCTACTTCCACTGTGAACATAATTTAATATGACGTCTCAGTAGCATTTCAAAAGGCTTTTCCAGGAAGCATAATTATATCTCCTCACAAAAAAAGTGACATTTTTTCCATGAGCAGGTAGAACCACTTTCCCCACGCAATTTTTACCAAATCTCAGGGATTCTGCTTGCCTTCCTATCTTATGTTATCATTCATTCCTTTCCACGACACGTATGTGAGTAATAAATGGCCCTGAGCCCATCAGCCTAGCCGAGCACCGTCCCCTCCCCACTGCACTCTTACACAGCCTTTTCCCTGACTGAAGGGAAAGTCCAGTCAACGGAATGACTATCACACGAGGTAAGACACCAGTGAGCATGTGTGTGAGCACACTCGTGTGCATTCGCACATACTACAGTGAGTCACTTTGCCTGTTGTGCTGCTTTGATCTGGGTGTCCCCCATGAACTCGCCTGTTCTGAATGCTAGGGTCCCAGCTGGTGGCAATTTGGGGGCCTCCTGGAGGCAGTGTACTGTTGGGGGCGGGCTGATGGGGGTTCTAGCCAGCTTCTCCTGGCCAGTGTCTGGCACACTCTCCTGCTGCTGTTGTCCACCTGATGTTGGCCGGGAGGTGATGTCCACCCCTCTGCTCATGCCACGGTTTTCCCAGCCATCATGGAGCTTCCCCTTAAGTCTGCAAGCCAAAATCAACCCTTTCCCCATCAATTGCTTTTGCTTGGGTGTTTGTCCAGCAAGGAGAAGCTGACCACAAACACCAGCGGACACAGCGCACAGCTCATCATTCACACTCACCCCAGGGAAATTTAAGTTTCATTCACCTCTCACAACAATTACTGAGCATCCACGCACCATCTGAAGTTGCCATGATGCGCCAGAAGCAGGAACAGGGAGTGAGCAGGGGGCTGGGGAGGTGGCTCAGTGCTGCACCAGCACGAGGACCTGAGTTCAGATCCCCAGTGCCTACACAAATGCTGGTCGTGACCAGGCATGGTGGGCATGCCTTTAATCCCAGCGCTTGGGAGGCAGAGGCAGGAGGATCACTGTGAGTTCCAGGTCAGCCTGGGACTATAGAGACCCTACCTTGAAGGGGAAAAAAAACCCACCAATGCTGGGTGTGGTGGTACATACCTGTGACCCCTAGCATTGGGAGGCAGAGACAGGAGGATCCCCAGAACCTGCTGGTAGCAGCTAGTCTAGCTGAATCAGTGAGCTCTGGGATCAGCTAGAGACCCTGTCTCAGAAAATAAGATGGAGCATGATGAAGGACACTGTCTCCATAACCATACACACACACACACAAATACAGAGGGAGAGGGAGAGGGAGAGGGAGAGGAGGAGGAAAGAGAGGAAGGGCGGGAGGGGAGGGACGCTGGAGCAGCCCCATTCAGTACCCTCCTCGCCGGCTTTCTTCCCTCCATCCCCCAGCATGCTGCGCCTGGAAGACCCTCGGACAGGGAAGGGTTAAGGGCTGGAGAAATGGCTCAGCGGTTGAGGCGGCTGCCTCCAGTGTCTAAGGCCCTGGGTTCAATTCCCCAGGACCCACATAAGCTAGACCCACAAGGTGGTGGCCCTGTGCTTGCTCTCTCTCTCTCTCTCTCTCTCTCTCTCTCTCTCTCTCTCTCTCTCTCTCTCTCTCTCTTTCTCTCTCTCTGCTTGAAAATGAATAAATAAAATATTTAAAGAAAAGAGTCATGGCAGGAAAGCACCTGTGGGGTGTGTCTGGCACAGTAAGTCACCAGACGCTAACAGTCAAGTTATGGAGTCCTCTTAGAGAGATGGTAAAGCAGGTGAGAGGCCCAGGGGCAGCAAGGACTCCCTGTCACTCACCTGGGCAGGAGGGCTGCGTAGAACACCGCCCCACTGAACCAAAGTCCCCAAGGATAGAAAACAACGCCCTGCTCAGTCTGGGGGCCAAGCTAGGCCATCGGTGTGGCCGCCACGACTGTCCCCTGCAGCCCAGGACAGGCCGGTCAGCTGGAGGAAGCAGTAACGGCCCTCCTTCCTCCCTGCTGCTCAGCAAAGACCCTGTGCCTCTGGCTGCCGAGGACAGAAAAGTGCCTGACAGCCCAGGTCATTGTGTGCTTTTAATTCCCCTCGAATTAGGAAGCGGAGGACCTAGCAGCTGAGTGTGAGGACCGATTCGAGGTCTGACGGGCACCGTCCCTTCGAGGGGTGCGGGAAGCACTTGTGGCCTGTTAATGCCCCTGAGATCCTCATTGAATTCTTCTAACAGGCAAACAATGAAAGCTCGGAGAAAACCCTCCCCTCGACTGGTCATCATGGCTCAGGACACTGAGGTAGGAGGATCTGTGAGTTCAAGGCTGGCCTGAGTTCCAGGTTAGCCTAGGTTAGGGACCCTGCTCTTAAAAAAAAAAATCTAGCTCTCTTCCAAAAATACCCAAAGTTTCAAAACGCCAAAAGAAGGGAAAAATATCACCAATGCAGGTGCTCTTTACATTTCCAATCCATTCATGTTGTTAATTTCCTGCTCAAAGGAACGCCTCCATTTAAGAACACCAAGCAGGCCACCCTGGGGTCTACACAAGGTCCTTCAAGAAAACAGACGAGGTCAACTCTCTTGATTAGGGGTCCTCAGCTCAGGGACCTTGAAATAGAGTCAAGGAGGGCTGGAGAGATGGCTCAGCGGGTTAAGGCACTTGCCTCCAGTGCCTAAGGCCCTGGGTTCAATTCCCCAGGACCCACATAAGCCAGACCCACAAGGTGGTGGCCCTGGTTCACTCTCTCTCTCTCTGCTTGAAAATGAATAAATAAAATATTTTTAAAAATAGAGTCAAGGAACGGAGCCAGTGACTGGGGTTTACCTGGCCTGCACGGGCCCTGGGTTCGATCCAAACACTGTAAAAACATCTAGAGGTAATATAAAGTTATTATGACCTACACGATTTTGAAATAAGGCAGAGCCGGCGAGCGTTCTCCCCCACTGAGAAGAGGCTCTTACCTAGTAGCAGTAATCTCGGAGGTGAAATGTCTCCCTTGGGAGTAAACATGGCAGGTGCTGAAGGGGAGGAAAATCAAGCCATTCAGGACATCGGGGAGTCTTGAAGAGCTTGGCTTCCCAGCAGATTTGAATTCTGCTCCCTGCACTGCCGGTGTCTCAGGAACCTTCTACCTGGACACCAGGGTTCAGACTCGCAGAGACCTGCAGGATGAGCTCTTCAAACGCAATGAAACCAGAAACAGAAAGTTCTGGTAAGATAGCGTCAGTGGTCCAGGGCCCTCCACCTTTGGTAAATGTTGAAGGTACAGCCTGTCTTAAAGGAACCCTCGTAACAGTTCATGGGCCTTGTGCAAAGTCTGCTCTCTGCCTCGTTCAGCTTCTGTGAGCATGGAGTTGGCTGGACTTCTGGGCAAACGGATAAGCATGGCTTCCATGTGGACAAGCGCATAGGGCTCCTCGGGTGTGAGGCCATCATTCTGCCAGGTGACAATACAATTCTCACCAACTTTTAAAAATTTATTTATTTATTTACAAGAAAGGAGAGAAAGAAAGGGAGAGAACGGGCGCACCAGGGTCTCCAGCCACTGCAAACGAACTCCAGATGCATGTGTCACTTTGTGCATCTGACTTTACGAGGGTGCTGGGGAATCGAACCTGGGTCCTTAAGCTTTGCAGGCAAGCACCCTGACCACTTAGCCATATCTCCATCCCATCACCAGCTTTTTAAAAGAGATCAAATATGGGATCCCTTGTTTTTGAGTGTGTGTGTGTGTGTGTGTGTGTGTGTGTGTGTGTGTGTGTGTGTGTACCAGATGCAAACGTCGGGTTCCCACCCTCAATCTCTCATCTGCACGCTTCCTTGAGTCTATCTCTGATTTTGGAGTGTGCAGTTTTTGTGAGCCCAAGTGGGTCTCTGGTTTCTGTTCCCCCAAAGGAGTGGGTGACAGACAGTGCTTACGTGGGGGCTGGGGATTAAACTTGAGTGGTCTCAGGCTTGCGTGGGAAGCACTCTTAGCAACTCAGCCACCTCTCCAGCCCCAAATACCAGAATCATAGAGCCCTGAAACCATGAATTCAATAATCTTCTAAACACTGCTGTATTCTGACACAAAGTTCACATTAAGTTAGTGTTGTGGGTTGACGTGTGTCCCTGCCAAATTCAGCTATGGACACTGGTCTTCAGGACCTCAAAATGTGATTACTTCTAAGACAAGACTTACACAAGACTTACATAAATTAGGCTGAGGTCATGTAGGTGTCACTAATCCAGCGTGACTAGTGTCCTTATAAGAGGAAATCTGGACAGAGACACCAAGGCCACAGGCGGGCACACAGGCAGGTCAGGCGAGGACGCAGGAAGGCGGCAGCCATATGCTAACCAAGGCCTTGGAGAAGCAGTTCGGAGGCCACTTTGGTCCCAAACCTATGAGACATCTGTGAGTGTTGCATAAGCCTCCAGGGTGGGGTGCTTCGTTGTTCCAGCACTGGCTGGCTGACAGCTGGAACAGAAAACAGGATGACTGTGATAACGAACTTATGGAGAAGACACGGAACAGGCGTCAAATCATCCTGCAAGTGGGGAAAGGAATAGGCAGGGGTGAGACCTGGGGCCTGAGACCTTCGCTGGACACAGGGTTTGATCAGCAAAGTCCAACTGCAGCCAGGATCCTTCACAAGGTACCGCTAGGCTGTGACAAAGAGGCCTCCGGGGACATGGGGACACTGAGGACGGTCCGGGAAGATGGACAAGATCTGGGCTAGGAAAGAGAAAGGACAGGAAAGATACATAGTCATCAGATGGACATTCTGATCTGGGGGACGACAAAGCAGGCACTGTGCACGAGTGAACGTGCGGAGGAATTGGTCTATGTCCCTGTCACCGTGAGCAAATTAAAATCACAGACAGCATTCACCCTACTGCTCACTGCACTGTCCACTGTCCACCTCCGCTGCTCACTGTCCACTGTCCATCCATCTGCACTGTGTATGCAGCCAAGTATGACCTTGGACTTGCGATCCTCCAGGTCGGCAGGCCTGTGCCACCAGCCTCGTGCAAAGCAGGATTAGAACCCATGGCTTGGTGCCTGCTAGACCTTCATCCCAGGCCTCCAAGGAAAGAGTCCATCTGCTTCTCCCACATCTTCCCCTCCCCTGCCAGGGGCCAGCCTGCTCAGCGACAGGATGGACGGTCACCGGAGGACCGCGCCTGGGCCTGCGGCATGCTGACTGCCCAGCCTGGCCACGATGAGACGGCCTCCCTCCTGTCCTGTGGACTCGGAGAAGAGGGTGGACAAACAGGCCTCGGGGTGGACGCTGAGCCTGAGCCGCAGGTCTGTGGACCCCACCCATCATGGAAGTCTCAACACTTCCTCCGAGGCCACCCATCAGCTCAGAAAAGAAAGCCAGGACTCAGCTCCAGTGGGGCCCACTCGAGGTGTGAGTCAGCAGCAGAAAGCGCTGAGTTGTTCGAGGAAGGAGGGATTCCTCGCAGAGAAACACCACAAAAGAACCCATCTGGCTGGAAGTTTCTAGCAGACCAGTTCGATATGACAAGGGAACAGACCGCGTATTTCCTCATGCAAATGGCCTTTCTGTGGCCAACGCTGGACTCTGGAATTGTGACTGATCACCAAGTAGTAAGTTGGCTCACGTAAGACTCGAGGAGTCCCTGGATAAGCACCCTTGCTTCGCCACAGCTGCTGGGTCCCTGGCTGACCGTGGGTGCGACGTTATTCCAGCCACCTTTGCAGACCCACGTGACCCCACAGCCCCTCGCTGTGTCCCTGCCTCCGCTCCTGAGCTTGTCCACCGCGATGAACACTGAAGCCCCCCTTACTGGAATACACACCTCATCGTCACACGCGCCTCCAGCCCCCTGCCCAGCTCAGTCTCGCCCCTTCCCCCCATTCTTGTCAGCACGCCTACCACCACCCCTGGGAGTTCTCTGTGGTCTCATGAGCCTCTCCAGTCTGCGAGGGCGGCAAGGAGACAGATGTGTGAGCACAGCTGTTCTGAAGCAGGACTCCTGGGGCACAGCTGTCTCCTCTCAGCTATGGCTCCAGCAGAAAGCAGACAAAAACTACTCCTGACCCTTCTGTCCCTCACAGACTTCAGAATTTGGTCCTCGTTTCACTTGGCTCCTTTTGTATTTGCTTATTTTTTAATCAGATGTGATTAATGACGCCAGGCAGCGTGGTGGTGCACGCCCTTAACCCCAGCAGCGGTAGGAGGATGAGGACAGTGAATTGCAGGTCAGCCTGGGCTAGAGCGAGACCCTCCCTCAAGAAAAATCAAGTGATAATGAGGGGGCTGGAGAGATGGCTCAGCAGTTAAGGTGCTTGCCTACAAGGCCTCATGACCCAGGTTCGATTCCCCAGCACCCACATAAGCCAGATGCACAAAGTGGCCCATGCATCTGGAGTTGGTTTGCGTGGCTCGAGGCCCTGGTGCGCCCATTCTCTCTCTGCTTACAAATAAGAAAATAATTTTTTAAAGTGATAATGAGGAGTCAAACCTGGGCTGCAGGCAGGCTTTGCAAGCAAGGACCTTTAACCCCTGAGCCAGCCATCTTCCCGGCCTCAAGACATGCTTCTGCTGAAGTCCTGCCCCCACAGGTGATGGCGTCAGTCCTCATGAATGAAGTGCCCATGAAAGCACCCAGCCGAGCTCACTCTCGGTGTGTTGTGAAGACACAAGACCGAGGCCATCTAGTAACTCTGAGGTATTCCCCTAGGACTGTCTCTCGCCAACGAGGGATTTGATCCAGGTGGCTATTCTCATAATCATTGGTAATTTATCCCCCCCCAAAAAAAACCCTACATAAAATGACTTCTACCCAAGCATCCAGCAGGCCCCAGAGCCCAGGCCTGACGAGAGGAATAAGGGGAGAAGAGAGACGTGCCGGGCATGGCTTTGTGGCATCAGTCTAAATGACTCCTAGATCTCCCTGCCAAAATACAAGTCAACCCACTGTTATAACATCAATGTTGTGGCTCCTGTTTACCTAAGGAAAGAAAATAATAATAGACTAGAACAAGTGCCACCCACCCAGAAATTAAAAACCAAGAATCTTTTGGGGCTCAGAAAAATGATACCCCAAAGTAAAGGTCCTGGAAGCAAGGTTTCCCTGAAGCTTTTCCTGCTCTTCAGTCTCCACAAGACAAGTTACAGAAACAAGAAGCCCTCCTCCTCCGGGCAGCCAGGACCCCTTGGCCCCAAGCCAGCCAGAACACCTACAAACGTACGCTCGTCTCCCAGCTAACCATGGGACCATGGAGATGGGGGTGGCTGGGTGGTGGGAAGGGTTCGCTGTGCATGTCTGACAACCGAGATCCGGAGTCCCAGAACTTCAGAACTTACGCTGGACATAAACTACCACACGTGTCCCTAATCCCAATATCCTAGGACTGGGGGGGGGGGGCGCAGAGGAAGAATGCCGACACCTGCAGGTTAGCCAGCCTGGCATTTGCAGAGGAAAAAAAATCAGACAGACCCTGTCTCAAACAAGGCAAGAACAGATACACTGACGTCTTCTGACCTCCACACCGCACTGTGGTACACGTGCGAACACACATGTGCACATACACATGCACACAATGTGTGCATACACACACATATGCACTGTGTGCGCATACACGCACACACAGACACGTGCACTGTGTGCTCATACGTACACGCACCATGTGCACATACACAGTGTACACACTGTGTGCACACACGCACACACACACTGTGCACACACAGAGAGAAATCAATCAGAGAGGTCTTGCCAACCTCTCTCCCCCAACCAGCACTGCCTGCAGCAAGCGAGGCCTGCTGGGTAACAAAGGATCTCTTCCAGGGCCTTTGACACAGGGTCCATGGTCACCTCCTCCAGAGATGGACGGCCCCGTTTCTCACAGGACTTGAGATCCTCTCTGCTACTTGGAAGCTGCCTGTTCTGCTGACTCTGGTCAAAGCAAGCACGCTTCCTAGCATGTACACAGCCCTGGGTTGGATCCAAACACTGCGAAAAAAAAAACAATTTTTAAGAAGAAGAAAGGAAAGAATAAATTACAGCTTTTTCTTATTACCCTGGAATTCAATGTAAGCATACAAGAGTGGAAACCAAAAGTTCAAGAAAAAGTATAAAGGAGAAATTATTTAAATTGTGTTGAGAAGCAGGCTAGGAAGATGGAGTGGTCAAAGACACTTGCTCGCAGAGCCTGCCGGCCCAGGTCGCTTGTGGAATAACCCGTCCCATTCTGAGTCTATAAGTCGAAGGAATCACTGAAAACACAAAATATGCCCCAAAGAAACTTCAGAAACGGAGTCTGAAAACAGCCTTTCATTCCAGTCACACAATCTCAATGCCTGACTTCCTTGGCTTTTCAGAGTCCTTCTAGAATGTTCTCTCACTTTTCCCCTTTTCTACTTCAACTATACTGACGACCCCCCAACTCCGGGGGCAGAGCTTAGGGAATGAGCCGGCCCCCCAAGCAAGCGGACATTTGTAATTCCAATGTTTTATCAGCAGCTAAAGGAGAAGAGATGATCTCCACCCCGAGCCAGCGGAGCAGGGGGATCCTTGACTGAAACTCACTTCCTCTGCCTGCTCAGAACAAATAAATGTCCCCGAAGCATCCATCGCTAGGCGATTACGTGTGGGAACCACTTCCCACGAGAGCCACACCATCAAAACCCGGGACCTCTCAGCAGGAGAGCCCTTACCTTCCAGCTTTGTCCCTTTCTCTCTAGTTGCCATGACTAGGGGCCTGGCGGCTGCACCGCCCATGTCGGCCACAGGGAGGAGCGCGCGAGCAGCTTCCCGGCCGCCTGCGCTGGGGGGTCCTGACCTCAATGAGCAGAAGGAAAGCCATGTCTAAACTCCCCTCCTGGGGTCTCGGCAGGTGACACGCCTCCCTTCCTTCTCTCCACACCCCACCTGGTTTTGACGTGTCTCTCCCTGAGCGTGTGTCGCCACAGAACAATCCTACAAGGCAAAGGGAAAGAACATTCCAGTCCACACACCAGGAATACCAATGAAGAAAACTTTTGTCAACGTGTTAATTCCACCAGAAAAGCCAAAAACCCGTGGGGAATTTACTAGAAAGAGGTTGGCTGTGGCCAACTGTGACAGAGGTCGGTTTCTGCAGGATGCCTGAGAACAGAACTTGGATTTTCAGTCTGGGCTAGCGGAGCTTCTGAGAGGAGGAGAGTGATTTTATCTGGAGCTAAGGACGGCCGGGTGGCTTACGTGCCACTGTACATTGACAGTGACAATGGGCGGACAGATGGTGGCACACACTACAGTTCGTTCCCTAGAGGCGCAAAGAGCTTATAAGCAGCCGAAGCTTGAAGGGCGCACCCCTAAAGATGGCAGGTACGAAATGCTTACGTTTATGCCCGTACATCCACGTGCTCACTTCTGCTTAGATGATGGTGATCCCTGGGGGGGGGGACGACTCACAACTCATCAACGTGCTGAGAAGGGACCCCTGGGGTGCTCAGCACTAAGTGCGACATCTCTATCGCAGCCTCAAGGCTCAGGGTCCGCTGTGGATGAGGGGACAGAAAGATCGTAAGAGCCAAAGGAAGGAAGGACACACAGTGGCCTTGACATTCATGACGTCACAGTGCCTGGTGCTACCTGCACAAGACCTGCGTCCTAGGAGGGCTCCCCTAAAGATGCCATCGAGACAGAGAGGAGCAGGGGTTCAGGGGAGAGGGGATCCAGAAGGAGGGTGGTGGGTTCAGATCGCGTCGGGGTACATTGTGTGTGTGTGCGTGTATATGTATGTGCATGTGTGTGTGAGTATATGTGTGTGCATATATGTGTATGTGCATGCGTGTATATGTATGTGCATGTGTGTATGTGTGAGTATATGTATATGTGTGTATGTGCATGCATGTGTGCATGTGTAAATTTAACTTGTAGAACTTTAAATGTGTCTGTGTTCACCACCACCACCACCATCACAGCTCAGGGCAACACCCACGATTCTCAAGTAAGAAGACTTGAACTCAAGACCTACACTAGCCACTCAGAGCGCAGTAAGTCCTCTGGGCCCCAGGCCCCACCAAGGTTCAGAGGGAGCTCCAGGGAACTCTGGAAACTTCGGAGCTGTCCAAACAGGAACGAGGTGAACTCATCAGTAACGTTTATTAAGCATATAAATCATAAACATTCCATGAGGGTCACCGAGGAGTTCCCAGGTGACCCAGAAAAGGTAACCTCGTGTTCACACAAACATTTCCTCAGCCCACGTGCCGGGCAGAGAGAAGCAGGCATGTCTGCAGGGGGGCTTCTCTATGGGGGGCTTGAGGTGCACGCAACAGGTTTGTTAAGGTCTATTGTGTGTGTGTGTGTGCACGCGCATATGGGGGCCAGAGGGCAACCTTGGGATCATTCCTCATTCTTGTCTTTGCTACAGAACCTTCTTCCACAGGCCTGGAGGCCATCACTGAGGCTAGACAAGCTGACCAACCAGCAAACTGCAGGAGCGCTGGGGTCCCCAGCGCACATCACCACGCGCAGGGACTGGGGATTGAGCTCGGGTCTTCAAGCTCGTAAGGCTGAGCTGAGCCCCCAGCCCCACCTCCCCAGCCCCCCTCAGCCCCCCACCAGGCCCCCAGGACAGCTTCTAAAGCCAGTGTTAACTGCCCTGAACGCACTATTAACTTCTGCTTGAGTTTCCTGACTTCCTAATTGCTCTGCTCTCTTCACACATGAAGCAGGCCTGGCCTAGTACTTCTCGCTATGCTAACACTTAGAATGAAGTGGACATACCTTTGCCCTCCATGACCTTTGCCCTCAGTGACCTTCGCCCTCCACGTGCATTACATTGTCCTATGGATTACTACTGCCCATGGTGGCAGGAAGCCTGCCTAGCAAAGCGCCAGCTACCACATCTGGAAAAATAAAATCACTCTCCATCCGTCCCTTCTAACTTTGTTTTGACATTTTTCATAAAGAAAAGCTTTTAGCTTTTCTAACCTCAGATCTCTCGATCTCTCTCTCTCTCTCTCTCTCTCTCTCTCTCTCTCTCTCACACACACACACACACACACACACACACACACACACACACTAATCCTCCCCTTTAAAGCACAACAAGGTTGATCAGTTCAAAGTCCTCGAAGGGCCAACGCCCTTTAAGTTTGAAAGGGGATCAGCCAGCCATGTGCTCCTTAGCCTCCCCCCCCAACTACTATTCCAGCCCTTCCACAGGGGAACAGGTGGATGATGGGATAATTACCTTGCTAAGTGCGTTCCGGAGTGACGTATCATGCCCCACTCTCCCTGAAGGCTGGGCTTCAGAACCAAACACACAAGTGTGCGTGTGTGCTTCTGGGGTCTCGCTATGCAGCCCAGGCCGGCCTCGAACTGGAAACCCTCCTGCCTCGATCGATCTCCCAACTTCAGGGATTCCACACGGATCCCACCGTAGCCGGCAGCTTTACTCTTAGATTGAATCATTTAACTCCAACATCCTCAGGTAAGCCACCCGCAGGTGCTGCTCGGCCTTCCTTCCCAATTCCCACGAGAACCTGCAAACTTTGCCTAAGTGTGAGGTGTGCGGTGCTGGCCTGAGGCCCAAGGCGCACCAAGCAAACAAAGCTGCCAAGATAATACAGACTGAGTAACTTTTATCTAAAATTTATTCTAGGTTTCCATTTTGTTTTTTGGACATTTGGAACATCAGACACCTTGGGTCTGGACCCAAGTCTAAGCACAAAATCCACTCACAGAATACACGCGCCTCATATACACAGCCTGAAGGCAACTTCAGAAAATATTTTCAATAATTTTGTGCATAAACATCTTCGGGGTGAAGGATCAGGGCAGGCATCATTCATTTGCAATTTTGGATCAGGGCTGCTCCACCCTGGTCAGGACAGGCTCTCTGGAAAGCTAGGAAGCGTTGCTCAATCACACTTACGTCATTACATCTTGCGTGTCCGATGGCCCTGGCATCCACAGAGCACACAATCGGTGTGTAAGTTAGTCACTACCTTCGCGTCGCTGGGACAAAGCACCCAACCAAAAGCGGCTGATGGGAGGAAAGGGTTTATTTCAGCTTCCAGCCTCGAGGGGAGGTTTCATCACGGGGGAGAAAGGACGGCAGAACCTGGGCTCTAACACCCCAAAGCCCATCCCCGGCCCCACACCTCCTCCAGCAGGGCTCCTGCCAGCAGCCAAGTAGGTGGGGACCATTCCACATTCCAACCACTACACACAGGTACCAAACCTTTAAGATCACAGTACGTGAGCGAGCGAGCGAGCAGGCCTTAGATACTAGCTCAGCAGTCCTCGCGGGTGTTTCTGGTGCTTTCTGAGTGACTTGAGCTGAGTTCCTGTGAGGAAGAAGTCATGGGACGCACTCGATCAAGGAGCACAAGTGGGTGAAAATAGGTGTGAACAGGTGTGAGTTCCACCACAGCCTCCCCAAGAAGCCCGCTGATTGGCAAAGAATCCTGGCTGGTGGCATTCGAGAGCCGGGCTTGGGTTTGTCTGAATTAAGTCTTACAGGAATTAAGGAGATGTGCTCACACGCGTGCGTGGGCACACACACATGCACACACATGCATGCATACACGCCCACTTGAGGAAAGTCCACTGCACACAGGTTGGTTGAAACAAAGTAAACTGTTTTCATGGAGAGAAGACGGCCACGTGACATGGCCATCTTTCGAGTGGGACCCGGGAGAGTCCCTCGTGGAAGCCGGTGCACGTGACTCGGTTACAGGTGCCGATGCCCTCCGTGGGTGACTGCAAACTGTCCGGGCAAGCCGGCGGAGCAGCTGTGGCCATGCTGGCCTCATGTGCCACCAAGCACGAGGGCCCCGCTGGGTGACTCCCTGGGGACTCTAGCAGCAATGGGGGCTGAACCAAACATGGACGCATGTTCCATCAAATGACTTTTTCTTAATCTCATCTGGATTTCGGTTTGGATAACAAGTGTTATTAGATCTTCCCTCCTGCCTGTTAGGCACGCGTGACGGGTGCTCTCCCGCGTGGAACTAACGCCAGTTACTGTAGGAGGAAAACATTAACAGTACGGTGAGAGGCCTCCAGCCGTGTGACGTCGCCACGCAGGGAGGGGGTTCAAGTCCAACACTGGGTCACGGACAGACAAGCAGCTCTGTCACAGCTGCCACACCATCCTTGCACTCGGGGAGAGGGAGTCAGCAGGATTCTGGCTGCGTGGACGTGGGGCCGTGTCCTTTGGAGAGCAGGCGTGGGCACACACCTGTACTCCCTGCACGGACAGGCACACGTGTCCTGAGTGCGAGGTCAGCTTGGGCTGCATAATGAGACTTTGTCTAAAACAAACAACAAACATGTCCCACTGGGCTGGAGAGATGGCTCAGAGGGTAAAGGAGCTACTTACAAAGCCTGCGGTTCTTCAGCTCCCCAGGACCCACCAGACTCACAAGTGGGGCGCAGGTCCAGAGTTCATGCGTAGTAGCAAGAGGCCCTGGCATGCCCATTCTCAGTCTCTCTTTCTTGCTGTCTCTCAAATAAATTTTAAAAATTAAAAAAACCCTTCCCATCACCATGGCACCTGTATCATTTCATCAGAGGCCACCAGACGGGTAGCTGGTGAAGAACACCCAGCCGCCCCCTCAGGACCACTTCTGTCACCTAGTAAGGGTTCTGGAACGTGAATTTTACCACCAGCACGACAGGGGATCCTGGAATGAAGACACCATGCGGTGTCTCGGGAGTGGTCACTGGTCACCCTGGCCATCGAAGTAGGGGGCAGGAAAGGAACAGATGGTAAGCTGGGGACATCACACAGCGGCAGAGCTCGTGCCAGGCACGTGTGAGGACCTGTTCAAGCCCCAGGACAGGACACTGATGAGAGGAAGAAGAAGAGAAGGAAGGAGGAGGAGGAGGCAGATGGGGCAGGTGGCTCTGTGGCCCAGTGGTCAGCGCTTCACAGGCAGCCAGGCACGCAAGGAAAAGGAGGCTAAAGGCAGACACGGCCTTGTCAAGGGAACTTAAATGGACGTGGACATGGCGTGTGCCGTTTGGAAGGATTCAAAGAAAAGGAGAAACTGACCAGGCAGGGGAGGGACAGGAAGTGCCAAGCCTGAGCTGTCCTCAGGGCAGGCAGGCCGAGGTCAGAACGAGTCCTTATCTCAATGACGTAACGGGCAAAGGCATCAGCCCATAGGGGCGAGGCTGGGCGACAAGAACACAGAGGCTGTGAGGTGGTTTTCTAGCGCTGGTGAGATTCCAGGAAAGGCCTAATGGAAGCCGAAAATGGCCCACGGAGAGGCTCTGCACACCACACGTAAGAGGTGTTTCCAGGGGCGTAGCTGCGGGAGGTCAGGAAGATGGGGTGAGCCGGTGTGGACAGGAGTCTAGCTGGGCCTGGGGTCTCCTCGGGAGTCAGGGTGGCCTTCCAGTTCACAAGTGATGACCATGAAGTCGGAGCGCTGGGGATGGCCCCGAGGGCCCGTGGAGGACCAAGCTCGATTCCTCAAGTTCCAGTGAGAAAGAGGAGCTTGAGCCTGGAGCAGGGCTCTAGAAGTTACCAGAACAACAAGATCCAGAGGGGACAGTGAAAGGGCTGCAGACAGTGGCTGGGGTGGAGCCAGCAGACAGGAGAGGGAGGCAGGCATGAAGGAGGACCCGTGACCAGGACGGAGTGGCAGGAACGGGCATCAAGGATGGAGATTTTAAAAGACAGGGAAGAGCCAGGAATGGAGGTGCACATCTTCAATCCCAGCACCGGGTGAATTCAAGGCCAGCCTGAGTTACAGAGTGAGTTCCAGGGTAGCCTGGGCTACAGTGAGACCCTACCTGAAAGGGGGGGCTGGAGAGATGGCTCAGCGGTTAAGGCATTTGTCTGCAAAGCAGAAGACCAGAGTTCAGTTCCCCAGTGCCCACGTAAAGCCAGATGCACAAGGTGGCGCATGTGTCTGGAATTCATTTGCAGAGGCTGGAGGACCTGCGGGGCCCATTCTCCCCTTCGCTTATGGGCCTCTTTCTCACTCTCTCTCACTCTCTCTCAAATAAACAAAATTTTTAAAAGACAAGGAAGGACAGGTGAGGTGAGCACAAATGACCAGAGGGAAATGACCCCAGGGGACATTGTGAGGGACCAGTTTCCAAGAGAACAAGGAGGTGAAGGAACACCGACAGAGGCTCAGAATATAGACCCAAAGGACAGTCATGGCACTGTTATCAGAGTGACCACTGGCGGCCATGGGGTGCTGGCCCGTCCACTCAGTGTGCCCACGCGTGCTTCATTTAGTAAGTGAGCGTCCACTTGAAGTAAGTCTCTATCACTCAGTTGTGTTTGGGGCACTCGTCCAATGCCTGCCACCCACTTGTTGGCCAACCAACCCAGGGCAGAGTGACAGCCCCTGAGTCAAAGATGATCACCACAAGAGGGCGACACAACCCCAAAACATAATCCACTCCCAGGCCTGGTGTAATACCGCCCTCCCACCCCCTCTCAAAGACACAGAGGCCCCAAGGTAAAATTCCTCTCCATCAGCAACAGCACGCGAGGGGGGAACCAGGCTACCTCTTGAGCTAATCAGAACCCCCACCCCATGGACTGATCCAGTATGCCCACCGAGAAGGGCCCCCAGTGGGTTGGGGAGGGAAATGGGGGTACCATCATAAGATTTGCTCATACAATGTATCTAGTTATCAATAATAAAGATAAAATAAATAAATACATGGATCAACGAAAAAACATTCTCTCCAGTTCCAAACCAGGTTTTTTTTTTTCCAGATGACATAAAAGTATTAATAAAACACAGAAAAAGACCTATGGGTGGATATGCAGAGAAAAATATCTCAAAGACTTCAGGCCAAATGGTAAGGCTAGCTCATCCTTTGGGAAATCAGAAGAGAGGCATCCATTTCTTACATGGACACGAGGAAGCCTGGTAAGAACCCCAGAACTTTTTCTTTTTAAAAAACACTTATTTATTTATTTATCTGCAAGGCAAGAGGAAGAGAGAGAGAGAGAGAGAGAGAGAGAGAGAGAGAGAGAGAGAGAGAGAGAATGAGTATGCCAGGGCCTCTAACCACTGCAAATGAACCTCAGATGTACGCACCACTTTGTGCATCCAGCTCTACGTGGATACTGGGGAATCGAACCTGGGTCGCCAGGCTTTGCAGGCAAGAACTCTAACTGTTGAGCCACCTCGCCAGCCTCTTAGCAGTTTTCTTCAGCAAAGGGAGGAGGAGCACCCTGGGGTCTTCCAAGAAAGCAGGTCTGCAGACTGGGATTCTATAAAAGCTCATGGGCTGTGCAAAGGCATCTGGTGAGGGAAGGAGTCCGGGATAAATGCAGGAATAAGAGATTCCAGAATACACCTGCTCGTGAGAAGGCAGGCAGCCTGCAGGGCAGGGGGCACAGGCATCCACATCCTACCTCTGCCTCCCCCATGGTTGTATGGCACACTGGAGCTGCTGATGGCCCGCCCACAGGAACAGGAGGGGACAGTGAATGACAGAAAGGTTAAGTGTGGGCATCTAGTCAGCAAGGGAAGCTTAGAGGTAACACGCTTGAGCTGAGACAGAAATCATCACTGAGCTTACGTTGAAGAGAAATGACCAGGCCAGCGGGTTACCACATCCCCGGGGACATCAAAGGCCTGAGGCAGACTCCAAGGCCTTCATTATGCCAAAACCAAGATGGATGCAGAGCTGGGGCCCCAGGAAGACAGCAGAGGAGCTGCAACTGCAGGCAGGGTTCCCAAGAGAACACTTGGCTGGGTGCCAAAGGTGTCCACGAATCAGCACTGAGCCTTCTCGGAGCCTGATCTGGGGTGGAAGGGGCAACGTCCCCAGCTGGGAAATGAAAGACTCAAAGACTCAGGCAGGCTTCCCTTTGGCACCAACAGCTCATGGCTTGGTAAGTACCCCAGGATTTTCAAAGGTTTGGTGCACAAGTCCCCTGAGTGCGGGGTGACCAGACCAGAGGGATGAGGGGAGGATTGGGCAGTTCCTGAATCTGCTTTTTGTTTTAACCAATTTGTTTCTGCAAATGTATTGTTTTAACACAATCGCCTATGAAGCAAAACTTCTAATTATAATGCCAGAAAATAAGACTTTTCAGGAAGCCACAAGTTCATGTTACCAATTCAGTTTTCATTCTTTTATCTAAACATGAAATTTAAGGTCCTGAATTCTCTGCTGGCTTCATATCACAGGCGTCAGAGTCCTTGGGAAATGGGGGTTGACTGGGCAGCGTTAGCCAAACCCAAAAGAAGACCTACGGAAAAAAGATGTGCCAGTGACAGTGTGTTCTTGAGCGAATGGGGGACTACTCAGTGACTTTTTCATGATTCTGGATGCTTCCAGAAGAATTCATGAATGAAACAGGAAGTGGGTCTCTCAAATTATCTTGGGGTCAAAGACAATGGGTCATGGGCTGTATGTCTTCAAGGGTCCTCACGGGTCCAGAACATGCTACTAGGCTGTCGTACTCTGCATGGGAGGAGAGAGGGAGGGAGGGGAGAGAGAGAGAGAGAGAGAGAGAGAGAGAGAGAGAGAGAGAGAGAGAG
>PVHP010019047.1:0-32363 GCA_004024765.1 Zapus hudsonius
AGTCCCTAATAGATCTAGAATCGCTGAGATTAGAGTTATGGGTCTCAGCTTCTGGCCAGAAGCTCATGGTACCCTGATCCTGGAGCGGTAGGTTGAAGAGTAGACAGAGGACCCCAAATCTCAAGACCCTAACTGAAGAAGGTGACACGGCCAAGAAAATCCCCCAACCCTGCCAGTGAACTGAGAGGGGGGAGATAAGACAAGAAGGGGTTTTCATGATGGGAGGGACCTTCTCATCAAGTAGACACCTTAGGGAATCCTCTCCTCCAGCTGTCCCCACCACCACCACCCTCTGTGAGGGAGCCTAAACCCCATAGCCCTCTCCTTACTAAGAATGTGGGTGTGCACCGCTCTTGAGGGTTTTCAAGTCTCAAATCTTATCTGATCCCCATAGTAAGCCTGGATGGTAAAGACCCAAAACCTAAGGCTAGGATTTCAACTCGGGGCTTATGATCTCATATCCCTCCCCAGGTATCTTTCTATCTATACCTGATGGGAGAAATCTACCCTGCGACAAAGTTCTGGCAACATCCTGCTTTCGGGATTTTATCTATGGTCTCCAACTTCTTCCTGCAGACCTTCAAAGACAGGACTAAACCCAGTGGTTCTCAGGATGGATGGGTGGGGTTCCTATCCTTAGTTCTCCCACCTAAGTCATTGCCCCCTCCCCCACCTCTGAGGTGCTCTGGAATTGATGTAAACACCCATTAGGTAGCTGTTTTCAGTCACCTTTCCAGAGGATATCACGCGATGATGATGATGAATATTAACATATTTTGTAATATCTTTTCTACAAATGTATCCTGAGGAAATAATGGGAAATATTGACAAGGAAGGCACAAAAAGTCTCATTGACCGTGGGGAAAAAAAAAACACAACGTATTATCCAAAAGCATAAATGCGGCTTGCTATGGTCCATCTGTAACTTAAAGAGAATGATGATTGTAAATCATACTTAGAAAAAACGAATGAGGTACTAGACATGCTTGTAATGTATATATATATGCAGATCAGAGAGGGAGCTGTGTTCAAAAGGTTATCTCTGTAAGTTTTCAACTTTTTTTTGCTATTTTCCATTTTTCCAAGGTATACAAAATAGCTGCTTATGATCAGAAGAGCAAGATACATTTTAAATATTAGTTACCACGAGATTTTGAACTCTATGAGGGCAAAGAGCACTAAGAAAAGAGGAACGGAGGAGGAAGAAAGAAAAAAGAAAGGAAGGAAAAGAAAGGCAATTTTTAAAATGTTTACTGTTTTGGTGAAATACTATCTGGATACACACAGAAGCCAGGCCACCCAGAGTGACCTCCCATTCCTCCCCCTGCCTCATCTCTACTCCAGACTGAAAAAGAAAACCTAGAAGTACCTGGGAAATCGCATCATTGTAAGGATCACATAACTAACGCGTGTGAAATAATTCCGTGACTGTTTTATAACTGAACCATCACATTTGCTTCAAGTAAGTTGTGGGCGGACTAACCGGGGAGGGAGGGAGTTGAGTTTATCTGGATTTCAGAAAATAATAAAATCCAAAAACGGCTATTGTAATATCGAATCTACCTAAGAAAATTTAAGAAACATTTGATCTGAAATCCCCAAAAGAACTCTAGTGAGATCTTATTTTTTTTATTTTAAAATAATCTTTCAATTCTGGGCTTTCTCACGACGTCGTGTTTTCTTGATGTGGTACAGCAGCAGCGAGCATTTCCTGATCCATCCTCATTAAACCAATTAATCCTCTAGATTGTTCTACGATGAACAGGTCTTTATCTCCATTTATGAAGATAAACTGCTCAGAGCAGTTAATACTTGGCCAAATCCCCCAAATTGTGTTTCTGAGCAAGGGTCTCATCTGGCCCCTTTTCTGCTGGGTCCTAATAACCGTGCACTCTGCAAGGCCAGCCCAGGAGCTGTTCTGGGGACCCAGGTCTGATCCAAACTCCACACTCAGAGATGCACACCCAAGGCTACCAGCTTTAGGAAGAAGACATGGGGGAAGAGAAAAAAACCTGGAGACAGGTGAACCGAACCGCTTTAGATGTCTCCCCTCCCTCCCTCCTCCACTTTGGACCCCTCCAAGATGATCATCTCACGCCTCTGAGGCCTCTCTTTCCTTCCAGGCGGTCTGGGAGGCTACTCCTGGTCTCCACACATAGACCACACTCTCTACTCCTCTCGGGGGTCCTCGCAGACCTCCGAAGCTCCCCCAGGTACCACGATGACCTAGACATAAGCTGCGCAGCACCATCCCTCCCACTCCTTTTTGCTTGGGCGAAATGTCACCTGGAACCCAAGCTCCCTAGAAGGTGACTGGGGTTTGGGGACGATTTAGTCAGGAAAGCTTTTTCTTGGGGACTGGATGGTGCAGGGTTAGCACGTGGTTTCTGGGAGGACCAATGGGGAACCGCAATCTTATCACCTCGCCCTGGTCCCCCAGCCTTGGGAGACCGCCCCTAGGACGGCGCCACCAGGGACACCTAGTGAAGTCTGTCTCCAAAGCCTGCAGCCACAGGAGGGGAAGTTTAGGGACCCTAACCTTCGCCATGCGGCTGAGCCGGGTCACCTCTACCCCCTTCTCTGTCAATGACATCCTGCGGCAGGAGACTGCGTCACAATGGGGGTTACCTAGGAACCAGGAGAACCCCGAGTACCTGAGACTGGACCAGGAATCTAGGGAGTCTGAGCTTCACCCCGACAACACTGGGGGCTGTGGCGACAGAGGGCAAGATCCAGCAGAGCCTCCTCAGGGTTCCTGTGTGACCATCGTGGAGATGGGCCCCGCGCGGGTGGGGGAGTCACGTGAGTAAGCGTCCATCGTCCTTCCTAAGGGGGACTATTGGTAAGGGGGGGGTCTTTACTGATGGGAAAATATATCTCTGAGGATCTCATGACCTTCCTTTATTCGAGGAGCTTAATAGTGCCCACTCACAGCCTCAGTTTCCCCACCAGCCTTTCCCAAACCAAACCGCATAGCTTCGTTGTACTCTGTCTCCAAGGCCCTTCCCTGCCTCTCCCAAAATGTCTGGGGAAAGAAAAGCTGTCACCCGCCATCAAGGCAATGGATCAGACAGGTCTCCCGGTCAGTCCCCACCTGGCTCTTTCCAAGGCTTGCTCAGTAACCTGGCCAGCACCCATTTCTCCACAGCAAAACTGGAAAGCAAGGATGAGGTGTGTAAGGGCTTGGAAGCGGAAAGCTTCAGGGAGCTTAGGAGAACTGAGGATCTCTGTTCTGAGAGTCCTGATTCCAGCAGAGCCCAAGTACCTGAAGCTTGCTTGCAGGAAGGGAAGACACAGGCTTGTGCAGCCATAGCTTCTGAGGCCAGGGAGCCTTAGGCAGAAGAGACCTGCCTTTGTGAGAAACGAAAAAGCCACCTTCCTGTATGTAAGTCCAGCCTTTATGCCTCCCACCAAAGGTCTGGGGACGTGAGCAGAGTAGCTTAACTGAACCCACTTCCTCTGCCAAGCCTAGACAAGGCATCTCCAAGCAAAGCACAACCCAGCCAAGTAAAACGAAGGCACTTCTTTGTGGATTACATTTTGTTGTGTTGCAGAAAGAAACCTGTGAGTTTTCTGCAGCCGAGAGTCAGCTCTCTTGGCACTGCTCAACTTATACTTCCTTTAGACTCTGTTGCCAAAAGGTCGCAAATCCTAGGAATTTGAATGTCGTACCTTGCTCAGTCCAAGGTGTTCGGAGTGCACCCCAGATTGGTAAAACCCTGGCTATGTCTCTTTGCCTTGGGCTTCAAAGACCTGCTCCAGTGGGGTTCTCTTTAAAGAAGGGACTCTCCTGCGCCCCATCCAAGAATGCACCTGGCCTTCTAGAACTCCAGGGCAGGGGGGACTCCAGATAGTGACATCAAAAGCGCAAGCGGGTAGGACTGCTCAGGCGGTACAGGAGCTTGGAAGATACTTGGGGAGCAGGCAGACCCCATGACGTGTGTAGTCAACGACTTTAAGGTTTTAAGTTATTTGGAATTTTGCTTTTTGTTGTCTATTTGGATTTTTGAGACGGGTCTTGCTGTGCTGGAAATCGCTATATGGAGCAGACCGACATCAAACTTGTCTCCATCCCCCTGCCTCTGTTTAGTGGGTAACTTTTAAATTGGGGTCATGTTTGCTGAAAGTCACTTACTTGCGTGGAGATTTAATAAGGAAAGGGCCCTTTCAGGTTTCCTCTTTTGGGTGTCCCCTGAGTGCAGACACCTCTGAATGACTCTTTTCTCAAACTTTAAAAATGACAAACCACATGTCCCCTCTCCCATCCCCATAGGAGACTGTGCCCAGGCAGCTAGGAATTGAGTCTTTCCAAACTTTGGGCTCCAAGCAGGCGAATCCCGAGGGGCCTCTAGGAGAAATAGCACTCACTCGGAGTCCTTGGATTTTGCCTCATTTGTGCGTCTATATTGCTCAAGGAAGAATTTCTGTAAAACTCACCATTTTCTTGCTACCCACCGTGGGGTAGAACAGGGTTTTGGCAAGAGCAAGAGGGGCGGGAGGAAAGCTAGAAAACGCTGCATTTAGGCGGGCTGTAACAGTCACAATCTGGAAATGCAGGGGACCAAAGAGGACTTGGAGGTGACCGCCAGGCCAGAAATACCCCAAATCAAGAAGAGAAGGTGTTTAAAAAGAAAACCTCAACCTCATATAATCCTCCAAAAAAAAAAACCTCGTTTTTCCAAGCCAAGAGTTGGGGTCAGTGGATTGGATTGGGGACAGGGAGAAGGGAAGTGGAGAAGAATAGAGTCCCAGTTCTCCTAATACCAATGCAAGGCGTATTCATACAATGTTTTCAATTATTAACAATAAATTAATAAATTTTATAAAACCATAAAAAAGAAAAAAATCCCAAAGAGTAGGGTTTATATCACCTAAATGAACTACCATGTTACTAAATACGTATTTTTATTGAATTGGCTGGTTCTCAAATAAAAAGAAATCCAAGAGTTTTACGTTCATTGAATTTGGAAAAAAAATTTCAAATTTATGTAAGATATCAAAGAGAAGAAAAAAATTAAAGAGAGAGTCTGGGTCCGGAGCGCCAGGGGAAGGGGTTCGCCTAAAACAACGCATGCTTTGCGCACGCTGATGGTTTTCCCTCTGGTTTTTAGGTCGGGGTCTGGGCGCAGCCTCGCCCGTCCGCGGCGGGAACGGGGTGCTGGAGCGTGGCGCTCGGGGACCGGAGCCGCCCAAGGCCCGCGCGCGACGGAAGCCGCGCGTGCTGTTCTCGCAGGCGCAGGTGCTGGCCCTGGAGCGCCGCTTCGGGCAGCAGCGCTACCTGTCCGCTCCCGAGCGGGAGCACCTGGCCGGCGCGCTGCAGCTCACCTCCACGCAGGTCAAGATCTGGTTTCAGAACCGGCGATACAAATGCAAGAGACAGCGCCAGGACAAGACCTTGGGACTGGCGGGCCACCCCCTGGCGCCTCGCCGGGTGGCGGTGCCCGTGTTGGTGCGCGATGGCCAGCCCTGCGTGGTGCCCGATGCTTCGGCTTTCCAGGGCCCCTATACCAGTTCGGCCACCGCGCCCTATTCCTGCTTCGGCAGCTACTCGGGCACCGCCTACGGGCCAGGCTACGCGGGGGGCTACCCGGGAGCCAGCCCCCTGCCACTCGCGCCGCTGGCCAGCCCGAGCGCCACCGCGCAGGCCCATCTGCCCGCCACTCTACAAGGTGTCCGGGCTTGGTGAGGCCACTGGGCTCTGCAACGCCCACCAGGGACCTGGCATTTGGTCCTTTCCCCAGATTGGGGAGTTTGGGCCTATGGAGGGACCACCGCCTGGCAGGAAAGCGGCAGCGACACGATGGATCTTCGCTGAGGATTGATCTGGCCCCGCTACAGGCCCTGGGCACATTGTTCTCTGGGCTCTACCACCGGGCTTTGCAGGCCTCGGGAAAGCAACCCTGAAAGGGGAGGACCCACCTCCCCACCCCATGGTGGATGACAGTTCCCAAGGCGTGATTTGGGGAAAGCGACCACCGGAGTGCACAGCAGCCCTGAGGCCTGAGAATGGTGGAGGGGACTTGGTTTAGGGCCCCCATCCTCCCAAAGGAAAAGGTTGAGAAGAGAGAAATGCCAGACAGGTGAAGAGGAGGACCTAGAAGTTACAGAACGCAGGTGCAGGGAGGACCTGGATTGAAACCCGCAGGAGGGCATGGCTGGCAGCACCTGCATTCACTTTGGATCCAATGGAGATGCCCAACAAGGCTCCAGTTAACCAGTTACAAGATTGTGTGTCATGTACAGCCAGTGTGGCTGGTCCAGGGAATATACTGAATGTACTTGGTCTTTAGGACCTATTCTTTCTTCTCTAACTTCAAACAAAGCGGTTTTCAGCACTCCAGTAATGCCAGCTCCTGGGAGGCTGAGGCAGGAGGATTAGCGGTTCCGAGCCATCATGGGCCGCATAAAAAGGCCATCTCCAAAATAAACAAAATGGCTCTAGCGAGATAAAGCTCATTCAGCCATGGAGGTAGGTGATTTGATTTCCCCCCCTTCTCTCTGTAGAGTTTCTGTCCCCATCAAGAAAGGCTTCCCTTTTGGTAAATCGTTTAAAAAAATAGGAAGAAACTTAAAAAGGTTGATAGAGGGCTGGAGAAATGGCTCAGTGGTTAAGGTGTTTGCCTACAAAACCTAATGGCCTGACTGAGTTTCATTCCCCAGGACCCACAGGTAAAACTAGATGCCAGATGCACAAAGTGGCACATGCATCTGGAGTTCCTCCCTCCCTCCTCTCTCTCTCTCTTTTCTCTTCTCTCTCTCTTTCCTTGCAGTTTTTTTACAGTTTGGTAGAAAACCTAACTTCAGAATCTAATATTAGGAAAACTCAACATCTTTCCTCCACACCAGAGGTCATTGAAACTGAAGACTGAAAATATACTCAATTTATTAGTGGAGCATGGGAACAAATAGGAAATTATTGTTGTTGTTATTATTGTTGGTGGGACAAATGTAGGAGGAAATTGAGTAGCAAAATGTAGCCTTTTGCTTCCATGGATGACAATTTTAGCCAGGAGTTGAGGCTCTAACTCTGTGGTAAAGTACTTGCCTAGCAAGTATGATGCCCTGGGTTTGATCCCCAACACTGGTGCGGCAGAGGGGGAAGAGAAAGAAAGAAGAAAGATTTTTAGAGAAATGGAAACTCTGATTCTTTATCCCTCTAGACAAACTGACTTATCCAAGATTAAATTGAACAAATTCTCATGTTTTATAGAAATGTGCTATCCTGCATTTTTTTTTTTTTGGTTTTTCGAGGTAGGGTCTCTCTCTAGTCCAGGCTGACCTGGAATTCACTATGTAGTCTCAGGGTGGCCTTGAACTCACAGCTATCCTCCTGCCTCTGCCTCCCGAGTGCTGGGTCTGTATATTTTCTGTTGAATACAGCCAGGTTGTTCACACTGAGGTGATGGAAAATGCTCTGTTCTCCGTATAAACGATGCTTAGCCACTGACTAAGCTCATATTCCTCAGGGTCATATATTTAATAAGCTGCAGGGAACAAAAGGATTTATTCCTATTCTTCATTTACTGTCATGTCCACATTTCCCGTCTTCATCACTTCCCTTTATTTCTTCGTTTCCACTGCAAATAAAAGTGTATTTAGAAACACACCACAGTGTCTTTCAATTAGTGTTGTAGCCCTGGGATAACATGCATTATGAAGCTGGGGGCATGGTTTGGTTGGCAGAGTGCTTGCAGAGCATACACAAAGCCCTGGGTTGCACACTCGAAGCCCTGGGTTGCCTACACAACCCCCGGAAGCTTCCTGGTTCCATCCCCAGCACTGCACAAGCCAGGCATAGCCCTGGCCAAACCTGTAATCAATCCCAGCATTTGGAAGGTGGATGCAGAAAGATCAGGAATTCAAAGGCAATCTGATCTACATAGGGAATTTGAGGCCAGCATGGGCTACTTGAGACTGTCTCCAAAATGAAAAACATAAACAAACAAACAAACCTGCACTATTATATACTTCTCATTGAAAAAATCTCAGTAAGAGAATTCTTCAATTACACTAAGCAAAATCAGAGATTATAGCTAAAATCTTCAGTCCCTGAGAATTGCTCAGCCATGTTATTGGTTTCTTTCCTCTTCCCCCTTGGAGAGTGTGTCTCACAGAGGAGACAGCACTTGAACTCTGGTCTTAGACTCCAGACAGGCGAGTTTCTGTCCAATGTTGCCTCTGAGTTACATCAAGTTTGTTTTAAAATCAAATTCTAAAATAGTATCTACTCATTTTAAAAAAAATCCACTGAGTGAGGCTCCTACTCCAGATACACAAGATATCCTATTACAGATCCTTAGCATGGAGAAGGAAATTGGGAAGTGTCATTCCCTTCCCTTCTTACCCAGAAAAGTCACAAAAGAAACAGGCCTGGGCTCCTGAGGAACACAGTGGGCTCTCTACACCTTCACATCCCACCGGGAGAAGCTTTGGAAGAAAGCAGATGGACAGAGCTCTGAGTGAAGGTGAGAAGTGAGCTCAGATCTGTCCTTTCAGGAACCTAGAAGCTTCCAGGCCATGGTATTGCACACCGTCATCTCAGCACTTGGGAGGCAGAGGTAGAAGGATTGCTGTGAGTTTGAGGTCACCCTGAGACTACATAGTGAATTCTAGGTCAGCCTGGGATAGAGCAAGACCCTACCTCAAAAAACCAAACCGAAAGAAAGAAAGAAAGAAAGAAAGAAAGAAAGAAAGAAAGAAAGAAAGAAAGAAAGAAAGAAAGAAAGAAAGAAAGAAGAAAGGAGGGAGGGAGGGAGGGAGGAAAGAAAGAAAGAAAGAAAGAAAGAAAGAAAGAAAGAAAGAAAGAAAGAAAGAAAGAAAGAAAGAAAGAAAGAAAGAAAGAAAGAAAGAAAGAAAGAAAGAAAGAAAGAAGAAACCCAGGAACCCATTCATCACCACTGCTGCGCCCTCCTGGTAGGGACCAATGAGAAACATAACATTTGGCTGATGCCTTTAAGGGATCTATTATCTTACTGGGTTAGCCCAGAACAACACGAGAGAGGTCTAAAAATACCAGGTGATAATACTTCCTGTCAAATAGGACAGAGACAGCTCCTTCCAGAGAAAGGGAAGGCACCATGCACAGATGAGGGGGTGAAACGTGATGGTTAGGAGTGTGGGGGGTGAGGAAGCAACAAGCCTGGGGCTTTTCAGTGGAGATGAGCAGAAGGGCTTATGGTGAAACGGGAGTCTAATTTTCTAGTGATCTGAGATACAACCCCAGAGAAATCAGTGTGATTGTGTAGTGGTGAGCAAAGCCTGCACATCTGGGAATTTGTAAATTGCGTTCAGTGGATTGACTTTGCCATTAGATGGGCCACGGAGTAATATCATAACCAGGGTTGAGGAAGGCATCGTTCACACAATAGCATGTCAGGCTTTTGGACCACAATAGGTTATCATTTGATATGCTTTCCAGATTGTTATGTCAGCCCTGTCTGGCCTTGAAACTAACAACAACAAAACTAATCCATGGACAACACAGGAAGTTTGAGCCATACATGACACCCAAGTTTTCTTTTCTAAGGAAAGGAAAACTCTCTCCCCCATCCCACCATGCCCTGCAGGACCTCTCTCCCAGCCTAGCAGACCTGCTCCCCTCCCCCAACTACCAGTCTCTCTCCCTAATTTCTGCACTGACAGCCGCCCCCCCCCCTTGTGAGTCCCTCCTCACCACTGCTTATCCTCTGAGGGCTTTTAATGGGAGGGAGTCACTCTGTAAACGACCCCAACCTTATCTACATCGTTCAGACCCGTCACTCCAAGTCACCTCTTAATGTTCACAAGTCCCCCAAATGGGAAGTAATTGACCTCTAAACAAAACAAAACAAAAAAAGGCTCTCACAGAGATAGCAGAGGTTCTGTCCCTGGCTGTCCCAGGGACAGGGATTTTTACCTAGGCCAGGTGGCAAAGTCAATACTTTTGCAGACTTCCTGGCTCCCAGTCTTTCCTTTCTGGGCCCATCCCCCTCAAGCCCACTGGTTGCCATGGTATCTGCCAATCAGAGGGAGTGTGAGTGTAGATTGTTAGCATTTTTTCTGTAATGTTATTAGTAGTGTATCATTCTGATTTAAGGAAACACGTCTCAAACCTTTAAAGCTTCCATTTGAAAAACTTCTACAGTATCAGCTCACCAATTGGCCCTTTTTCTTTGTTATAAATATGGGAAACCCCCAGACTGACTTTGGCCTTTTCCCCTTCTCAGTCCCTAGAGAAACAGCCTTGCTAAAGAGGGCAATGGTGAGCTAGGAGGTGTCCCATTCTGGTCCCAGTTCAGTTAGGGACATGATCCGTGACCTTGAAGTCAGCCTTCTAAACTTTCTGGGCTTGTACCCTCATCTGTAAAACCCAAAAGCTAGAATTCTGAGATTATTATTCTGACCTCAGGTTGCTATTTTTTTTTAATTGGGAGATACATAGATCATAGATCATACACCCAGAAGTTGCATCAGCATTTAAAGGACACCTGTAAGGTATTCCCACTCAAGGTAAAAAAAATTTTATATATATATATATATATATATATATATATACATATATATGTATATATATGTATATATATGTATATATATATATATATATATGTTCTGGAGAGATAGCTAAATGGTTACAGGCGCTTGCTTGCAAAGCCTGACAGCCTGGGTTGATTCCCCAGAAATCATGTAAAGCCAGATACACAAAGTGGCACATGCATTTGGAGGGTTTTTTTTTTACAGTGGCAAGAGGCCCTGGTGTGCTCTCTCTCTCTCTCTCTCTCTCTCTCTCTCTCTCTCTCTCTCTCTCTCTCTCTCATAAAATAAATAAATATAAAAATGTGGGTTGTCTAGTCCCTTACAGCCCTGCTCTGCACACCCCTTGCAAAATGCACACCCCACCCCCATTCTTTCCAGTACCAGCTGTTCTGAGCCCAGAGATGATGGTTTTCAGGCTGTTTGCTCTGGTTTAGTCCTGTGGTCTCATCCCTTAGCTGTGATTTAGCAGTGCCTGGGTCCAAAGACTAAGGAGGTCATCCTGCGCATGCTTCTCTCCACTTGCTGCTGGTGAGGTTGACCAGTTGTAGTGTGTGGGGTTGACCCACTGTTCTGTGGGGGGTTGACCTGCTGTTGGGGAATGACTGGCTGTTGTGTGTGGAGTTGACTCATTGTTGTGTGTGAGGTTGACCCACTGTTGTGTGGGGGGCTGACCAGCTGTTGTGTGTGGGGTTGACCAGCTGTTGTGTGTGGATGACCCGCTGTTGGGGGGGGGGCTGACCAGCTGTTGTGGGAGGGCTGACTGGCTGTTGTGTGTAGGGTTCACCCAATGTGTGTGGGGCTCACCCGCTGTTGGTTGGGAAGTTGACCCGCTGTTGTGTGTGGGTTTAATTGGCTTGTTTTCACTGCTGCTTTATATGGCCTTAAACCCTTGTATTTTTCATGTATGTACCAACAGGAAATGAGCGCTTTAAAGAGCCCTCTGCTAGCAGTGACCTTCTCACAAGCACAGCTGTATTCTGTTGATTTAGAAGCAAGCTTTGGGGGGGGGCAGTTCTTGGAATTGAACTCAGGGCCTCACATATGCTAGACAAATGCTCTACCACTGACCTATATCCCCAAGGCTGAAATTCTATTTATACCAGCTTTGCATTGGTCTGCATGGAACAGGGAAGTATTGGCACAGCTATATCTGTTTTTTTTATTATTTATTTGAGAGAGGGAGAGAGAGACAGAGACAGAGAGACAGAGAATGAGTGATCCAGGGCCTCCAGTCACTGTAAACAAATACCAGACAATGTGCCCCCTTGTGCATCTGGCTTTACATGGGTACTGGGGAATTGAACTTGGGTCCTTCTGCTTTGCAGGCAAATACCTTAACCACTAAGCCATCTCTCCAGCCCCTATATCTGGGTTTTTACCACTGCATTTCCCCCAGCCCCCAAGTTGGTATCCTCTAATGTAAAAGAATTATACACAGGGTCAGATATGTACTTCTTATCACATTTATTCTAGATTAATCAATTAAGGGAAGGGGGAATTGGATAGGAAAGCCGCCCAGTCACCACATGGTCTATGAGGTTCATAAAATCATATTATTTAAGGGAACATGAGGAGTTACAGAGTTCTCCAGCCACCAGTGTGGGGAGAAAAACATGGAGAATTTAACAGGACTTATACTATTTAGCTAAACAAGCAGCAGAAAAAATAACAGGACTGGGCTGGAGAGATGGCTCAGTGGTTAAGGCACTTGCCTCCAGTGCCTAAGGCCCGGGGTTCAATTCCCCAGGACCCACATAAGCCAGACCCACAAGGTGGTGGTCCTGGTGCATTCTCAGTCTCTCTCTCTCTCTCTCTCTCTCTCTCTCTCTCTCTCTCTCTCTCTCTCTGTATCTCTCTGCTTGAAAATGAATAAATAAAATATTTTTAAAAAATAACAGGACTCCCATCACGAGAAGGAGAGGTTCATGTGGGAAAAATCTGGAGCCTTCCCTCACTCCAGGCATTAGGCTGGGGTGGGGGAAGGCCTTACCTTTCTAAGTCCAGGAGTTTCAGCAGTCCTTCTGCTGGCCTGGCATGTGGGGAAGAGAGCAATTTTTTTTCTAGGAAAGTTAATTTAAGTTTTCCCCAGGTGAGTCAGAGAGACAGCTGATTGGTTCATATCTGACCAATCAGTTTTAGCACCTAGGTTTTAGCTCTAGATAGATACCTCCCACCCAAGGGGAGGGATGTCTCTGGAGCTGCATGACCGGTCACATGCCCTTAAAAGTACTGTGTGATTTCACTCTTCATTTCCATTATCTTCATTTGACACAGAGGAGTCATACCCCACCCTCTATATCGATGGGCTCAACCCACTTTAACAAAAAAAAATGACTTGAGAGCCTAGGGACATAGCTCAGTGGGTAAGGTGCCTGCAGTGGAAGCTTATGGATCCCAGCACTCATGTGAAATGCAGCACACCGTGATGCGTGCCTGTAATTCCAAGGTGGGCAAAGGGGGGACAGGGATTCCCAGAGCTTGCTGGCTTTCTAGCCGGTGAGTTTCAGGTCCAGTGAGAGACTGAAAAATATGTTGAGAAAAGACAATGGAGACAGACAGCAGGATACACCCAACACAATCCAAAGCAGAAATCCAGAGACTCTTAAGACCTCGACAGTAAAGCAGACCTAAAACTCACCCACCATGACTCAGGGAACTGAGCGGAAGAAGGGGCGGAAAGATTGTAAGAGCCATGGTGGGGGAGGATGTCCGGAGACATCTCCCCCCTCAGCAACAACACACAAAGAAAATAAAAAGCTGGCTACCTCTCATACAATCCATAACCTCCTATCCCATGGACTGGTCCAGCAAGCCCACTGAGGAGGGACCCCCAGTGGGAGGAGGGAAATGGGGGTACCGTCATAAGACTTGCTCATACAATGTATCTAATTATTGACAATAAATATGGAAAAAATACGTCGGGACAGACAATGAGGACTTTCGAAATGTATCAAAGCAGAAATCCAGAAGTTACTGAGAGCCTAACACTAAAGTACTCTTAGGACACACCCACCAGGGCTCAGGGAACATTGCGGGAAGAGGGGGCAAGAATATTGTAAGAGCCAAGGTGAGTGGGACTATCCATCCAGTGCCATTGTCCCCCCCATGACTGACTGCTGCTCTCAGGACTCATACCCCACAACCCCATGGTGAATGCCAGTAACCCCACTGAGGATGGCCTTGAGTGGAATGGGGGCAGGGAGGAGGGGAAGAGCACCAACACATGATTTGTGCCTACAAAGTTTCTACTTAATAAAAAAAAAAAATCATGGGACGTGATGGAGTGATAGAGGAAGATGACCTCTGGTCTCCACACACATGTCCATATGCACATACAAACACACAAACACACCATGCACATGCAAAGAATACTTGGATAAACACCTTCAAAAGTAAAGATTGAATTTAATGCCTTGCTGTGAGCACTACGCTGAGTCGGTGGAAACGATGGGAGTGTTCTAGAAGGTATTCTAAGTAACCTAGAAATGAGGTCATGTGTACCTCTGGGTAAAGGCTATATTGTTTTACATAAGGGACTGGAGCACCCACGAATATTTTTAATCTGGGGGAGAGAGGAGTGTCCTGGTGTTGGACATTAACGATTGGCTCTGCTACTGAGGGCACAGAGAGCTAAGGGTTAACAACGGTGTGTACGGTGAAACCTGGTAACTAGGTAGGCATTTCCCAGCTCCACCTACCCTAGCTCCCACCCCCATGGTCTGGCCACCGAAACCAGCATCCCCCATCTCAGCAGGACTGGCATTGAGCAAAACTTCCTTGTACCCATCCCCATGGACAGACTGTGGCTAGCATCACGTATTTCCCGCCACTCTTAGCCCTCAAATGAGGTGTTCCCAGGTTGTCCCCACCCACCTGTCCCACCCACCTATCCCCCCTGTGCAGGCTGCCAACTCCCAACCCCCATCAACCAATCACCTTGTCCCTTCCCCATTTTCCCATGCCCTGGACCCCATTTTTCCCTATATAGTGTAGGTCCCCCAATAAAATAAAGAACCACATGGATATACAATATGCATCTGCTCGCCTGTGTCCCACCGGATCCCCCGCTTGATCCCCCCAGCTCTGTGGGCCCCAGTCCTGAGACAGTGGACAGCGGACCAAGGACAGCTCGCCAGGCTCCCGGTTCCCGCTTCTTTCTCTCCATTTTCCCTCCTCCGATCTGATGGCCAACTGAGCCTGTGGAGGAGAGAACCACATCCTGGGACCATTCTCACAAAGTCACAGAGGGAGGGCTGCTCCCATGCACAGAGGACATGTCTGAAAGCCCCAAAGGTATCAGCTACACTATGGACCTGGTAGGACACCGGTGGCTGTTACGTGACCCTCCATCCTCTGGCACTTGGTGACTTCCATGGACAGGGAGCTCCAATCCTCACTTCATGCCCTGAGTGAAAAATACAGAAGGGTCTTTGGAAAATATCGAATAGATAAACTGATTCTGGAGGTGTATCTTGGCGGTAGGATGCGTGCTTAGCATGGGTGAGGCCCTGGGTATTCAATCCCCAAAACTAAGACAAGAGAAACTAAAAAAAATAATGGAAAAATTTGAGTGCAAGCAAGGAGCGACGGTGGGTGGTGGGTGGGAGGAATACCACAGCTCTTCCTGGCCTGGGGAGCCATAGTTGAAGATTCCTGGTTTTCCACTCATCTCCTCATTCTGGTCCACATTTTTTGCTGTGCTTTGTTTCAGGAACACAGACTCATGCAATCAGTGGGCAGTTCTTGCAAGTGGGAGCACTTTCCCCTCCCCAAGCAGGAAGAAAGCCTCAAGGGAGGCACTCTGCCTTCCTTCTGGCTCTATTTAGTGTCTAGCAAGCCCCAAGCCCCTGCCTCAACTTTACAGAAAGAAAGCCCCGGATCTTGGTGACATGGTCCAGATTCCAGGCTAAAGAAGGAAGACAAGGGGCTGGAGAGATTGCTCAGCGGTTAAGGCACTTGCCCCTGGTGCCTAAGGCCCTGGGTTCAATTCCCCAGGATCCACATATATCAGACCCACAAGGTGGTGGCCCTGGTGTTCTCTCTCCCTCTCTCTCTTTCTGTGTGTGTGTGTGTGTGTGTGTGTGTGTGTGTGTGTGTGTGTGTGTGTATTTCTCTGCTTGAAAATGAATAAATAAAATATATTTTTTTAAAAAAGAAGGAAGACAAGGGTATCCCCAGCAACTGACCACACACCTCACAGCCCGTTCTCAGTCTCCAGAGACTGGTTTTATAAGCTGGTCTCAGGCAAACTTACTTCCTCCTCACCCAGGCCTTGGTGACTCCTGCTTCTTCCTGTCACCAGCCCAGCCTAACGACCTGAAACCTGTAGCCCAGGAAATCAGAAGCCTAAGTGAGGACTGCAGTGAGCTGAACCTTTCCTCACATGGCTCTTGCCTTCAGTCCTTCCCACTTCTCCCTTCCCCTCCCTCCCACAGTCCCCAGGGGAAGCCTGTCTTATTGTCCATGCTCCCCTGAGCACACCGGAGACAGTCCGTGACAATGCACTCGGCCCTCACAAGAGGCCCTCACAAGAGCCTCGGGTCTGGGCTGTGACTTTCCACCTGGGCTTGCCTGGGTTCCATTTGCTGATTACCACCTGATCAGATGGATGGATGGATGGATGGATGGATGGATGGATGGATGGATGGATGGAGGGAGGGAAGGAGGGAGGGATGGATGGATGGAGGGAGGGAGGGATGGATGGATGGATGGAAGGAGGGAGGGATGGATGGATGGATGGATGGGTGGATGGGTGGATGGGTGGATGGGTGGATGGGTGGGTGGATGGGTGGGTGGATGGATGGATGGGTGGATGGATGGATGGATGGGTGGATGGAGGGAGGGATGGATGGAAGGAGGGAGGGATGGGTGGGTGGATGGATGGATGGATGAAATTTCGCTCTACCAGACAGACCTGAGCTCAACCTTGATATTCAGAATCATAGAGAATATTTTTTCCCTCTGTGTGAACAGGAGTCTGGTTCCTGTTACAGGTGCCTGAGTCCCAATAACAGAGACCCTAAGAGTTTCTGTCAACCAGAGGCCATAGCCAGCGAGGGGAAGGAGACTTCTCATTTTATCCTTCTGGCCGCTCTCCTGTAAGTCATTCTCAATTAGCAAGAATCCAGAAACTTCTGGCTGAGCATGGTGAGGTGGGAGAGACGCTAAAACCTATCCACAGGGGACCCACAAATAAGTGCAAAGCACTTTTCCCTGCACTAAGAAAAGGGGTGGGCTAATAAAGAAAGACCCTTGGGTGCAGAAATCAGCTCTTGTTGTCGGGATGGCAAGAAAAGGCACGTAACCTTCACACAGGTGCACAGAGAAGGGACAGCTTGCCTGGAGCTGGAGTGACTTATTCATTCATTGAACTGACTTCTGACTCTGAGGCTCCCACCCAGGTCCCAGTAGTGGGGTCACCTGGAGCAGAGGTGCCTAGTTGTCTGCAAGTGTCGCTCCCCACCTTCCTTCTTTAGTAATGAACCTTGAATTTTAGATTAGCATTTGGCCTCTGCAGCTGAAGATGGTGTTTCCCAGACTCCTTTGCAGCTAATCAAGTCATGACGTTCTAGCTAAAAGGGCTCCAAGCAGAAACGACCAGACCTTCGGGGATATGGCCTTCAGTAGAAGGGGCCAAACACCTGCATTCTCTCTGCTGCTGGTTAGCACCGGAGCAGGTCTCTGAGATGGGGGGCACAGCCACGGGATGGAAAAAGCCTACATCCACAATGCGAAATCACAACAGCATGGCTCTGTTTGCACCCCAAATGTTACGTGAGAGAAAAACTTACCTTTTAAGTGTGTATGCGGCGTGTGTATGTGGTGTGTGAGGGTCTCTTGCCTACAAACAAAAATACTGGACATGTGCATCGCTTTTTGCATCTGGCTTTACATGGGAGCTGGAGAATTGAACCCAGGCTGGTGGGCTTTGCATGCAAGCATCTTTCACTGCTGAGCCATCTCCTCAGCCCCACTCGACTCAGACTGACCTGGACCTCACTCTATAGTCCCAGGCTGACCTCGAATTCCCAGTGATCTCCCTGGGCCTCCCCACTACTGAGATTAAAGGCGTGCACCACCATGCCCCCTCGTGTCTTTTCTAAGCTACTGCAACATTGGTTTTTGTTACAGCTACTGAACAATACCTCAGCCAATGAAACATGCAGTCAGGTCATAGAAGAGCTGCTGGTGCAAGTGAAATGAATCAAAGCCAAGAGATCCAGAAGATAACCAGCAAAGAGAACGGGCTGGAGACACACCCCTCGGAATGGGGAGTGGGATTTTGAGGATCGGAGGAAGGTAGGCACATCCACCTAGGGTGATCCAGAAGGAGACACAGAGTGCAAAGTACATGGACACCAGGGACTTGGGGTGAGGGGACATAAGCTCCCAAATTAGGATATTGGGGCTCAGAGTGATTAAAATCACACCTGGAACTGGGCTGCCTCTCAGTTGGTAAGAGTGCCTGCTTGGCATACAGGATCCCCTGGGTCAGACCCAAACACCACGTAAACCAAGAGTGGTGACCCTAACCCATAACCCCAGCACTCCTGAGGTGAAGGCAGGAGGATCAGAAGTTCAAGGTCATCCTCATCTGCATAGCAAGTTTGAGACTAGCCCGAGACACATGAGAACCTGTCTCAATTAAAATAAAAATGCTGTGTGTGTGTGTGTGTGTGTGTGTGTGTGTGTGTGTGTGTGATTTATCAGGAATAAACACCACGAAGAAATCCAAGTTGAGCATCCCAGATCCATTTGCTTTCCATCATAACATGTTACTTGTTGGTAATCACCACGAGCTGCAGCTTCTGGTGGAATTTATCTGTCCAAGCCGGCAGACGCATTTATCAGGGAGTCAGCCCCCAACACCTGCTTTCTGACTGATGACTTCACTCATACAGAAAAAGATGGACTCAACCTCTTCAGATGTCTGACATATGTAAAACCTCACAGAGGCCCATGGGACCCCCCTCCTCATTCAGGATCACCTGTATTGAGAATCGGTCTTTTAAACTCACTGAATAGAATAGTCATGGGTAAGGCCATCAAGATTTTGGCTGAGACAATAGACAATGCTTGCAGAACTTCAATAGACCGCCAGGGGACGCCATTGCTTCCAGTTTGTTTTTTTTCCCCCCTTGAGGGAAAGGAACTTCCTTGGGACTCCACTTTTTGGCAGTGCGTAGGATTTGTGTTTCTCTTCCTGATCAAATCTTTAGCCTTCCTGTATGTGCGTCACCAATAGACATTAAACCTATAACCCAGGGTTCCACAGGCACAGTGATTTCAGGGGATGGAGACCAATGTCCTCCATAAAAATGTCACCTTTAACTGTGATGTGAGAAAGTACTGTTCTCATAGGTGAAGCCAGGGAGATTGAAGCACTTACCCAAGGTCATCTCGCCTTTAAATCCAACGGACTAAATGCCCATGAATCCTGTCTGCAGGTCTTCTGTTGGGGTTGCCTTTCTATGTCTAGAATAGAACTGTTTCTTTGTTACTAGCTGTTGCAGTCAGCTTTCAAGTTGCTGCGCAGAAAGAACCCAAACAAAAGCGGCTTGTGGAGGAATGGGTTTATTTGGCTTATGGACTCGAAGGGAGACTCCATCCTGGCAGGGAAAACGATGGCATGAGCAGAGGGTGGACATCACCTCCGCCACAGCACTGGAAACAGCGGCAGGAAGGTGGGCCAAACTCTGGCAAGGGGAAGCTGGCTTATAACCCTATAAGCTCACCCCCAACAACACAGCTTCATCGAGGTTGTAAAACCCAAACTGCCATCAGCTGAGGATTGATCTATCAGAACCCATTCATTTGTTTGTGGGGGACGCCTGGATCAAACCATGACACTAGTCTTGCCTTAATACAGAATTAACTGTCACCCAGGCTAGTCTTGAACTTCAAATCCAGCAAAAATATAGCCTTGAGGGCTGGGGTGATGGCTCAGTGGTTACGAGGGCATCTCAAGCCAGCGACCGCCACGTGTCGCTCCCCCACTCCACATGGGGCCGAGGCCAGAGAATCATGGCGCTCACTGATGGACAGCAGGTCTGGATGGACCGAGAGACCCCATCTCAAGGAAGAACTTGGTTGGGAGGAGAACACTGAATGTTCTCCTCTGGCCTCCACACGCATGCGGATGAGACATGCAGGTCTGTACACATACGCAAACACCACACATCCCAGATACTCTACACATACTCCTTCCTCTCTCCCTCCTTCCTTCCCTCTCTCCTTCCCTCCTTCCTCTCTCCCTCCTTCCCTCCTTCTCTCCCTCCTTCCTCTCTCCCTCCTTCTCTCCTTCCTCTCTCCTTCCTTCCTTTCTTCCCTTCCTCTTTCCTTCCTTCCCTTCTTCCCTTCCTCCCTCCTTCCCTCCTTCCCTCCTTTCTTCCCTCCCCCTTCCCTTCTTCCTTTCTTCTCTCCTTCCTACTATCCTTCCTTCCTTTCTTTCCTCCTTCCCACCTTCTTTCCTTCCCTCCCTCCTTCCTTCCTTCCCTCCTTCCTTTCTTCCCTCCCTCCTTCCCTCCCTCCCTCCTTCCCTCCCTCCTTCCTTCCCTCCTTCCCTCCTTTCCTTCTTCCTTTCTTCCTTCCATCCTTCCTTCCTTTTCCCTCCCTCCTTCCTTCCCTCCCACATTCCCTCCTTCCTTCCTTTCCTTCCTTTCCTTCTTCCTTTCTTCCTTCCTTCCCTCCCTCCCACATTCCCTCCTTCCTTCCTTTCCTTCCTTTTTTTCTTCCCTTCTTCCTTCCTTTCCTTCCTTACCTTCTGCCTTTCTTTCTTCCTTCCCTCTTTTCCTTCCTTCCTTTCCTTCCTTCCTTCCTTCCTTCCTTCTTTTCTTTTTTTTACTGTTGAAAACATTTGAGCCTGGTGTAATAGCAAGCACCTATAGTCCTAACACTTGGGAAGTGGAGACAGGAGGATCAAGGGTTCAAGGTCATCCTGAGCTACATGTGAGACCCTAGCTAGAGGTGAGGGACGAGAGAGACCTGGAAGGGGAAAGAGAGAAAACAAAACAAAAACATTCCAGAGTAAAAAAAAAGAAAGATGTATCAGAAGACAGAACTGTCTCTGGTTTGTGCATTGCCAGCCGGGGTCCAACCTCTGAGGTGCTCACTAATGCGCGATTTTAAGGCCAGTCATGAACTTTCTGAACTGGAATTTTCTTCATTCCAAAGTGATTTCCAAGGTATCTTCCATGTTTTTGACGGCAGAAATTTCTTGTCTCCTGTTTCTAGACATTGCTTTCTCTCGCTTATGTTCTGTGGCCATGCCTTCTAGCTTACCCCCACCTTCCAGCTGTCTCCCCCTTCTCCTCCTCCCCAGCTCCCTGTGGGGGAGGGGCGCTTGAATAAACACTTGAACAGGATGTAAGATGTTGTCCATTGTCCCCGAGCACCTCAGGCATGGGGCACTGCTGCAGGGTGGTCTTGTGGCTCTGCCCTTCCACCCTTCCCACCACGCTGGGTGGCCATTTCCTTTCTGAGCTGTGAAGGTCTTGTCTAACCTTCATCCTTGGGAGCTGTAGGCCTTCCTTGTCTTCCTTGCCTCTGAGCTGACTTTCACCTGCCACCCCCCCAGCACCCCACCCACCCATGTGGGCCCAGATGGTGCCATCCAAAATCACGTGCTGGATTCCATCCTAGCCTGCAGATCTGGAAGAAAGCAGGGGTTTTTTTTTTTTGTTTTTGTTTTTGAAACAGCTCAGCTGGGTGCCCAAGGCTTTGCCTAGTTCAAGGGTCAGTGGAAACTTCAGGAGAGCCATGCAGTGTCCTGTCCCCATGTAGAAACTGAGTCCGCTGCCTTCTCGGATGATCATTACCACCAATCAGGGTAACAGGAGGCTCTGACAGCCTGCTGGGCTGGAGGAAGGTCCTGAGTGGCCATGCAGGGAGAAGGTCAGGGCCCCTCCCCTAGACAAACAGCTCCAATGTGTCTCCCAGGTGAAGCTTTCTGCTGAGTGCT
Source organism: Zapus hudsonius (assembly GCA_004024765.1). Lineage (NCBI taxonomy): Eukaryota > Metazoa > Chordata > Mammalia > Rodentia > Dipodidae > Zapus > Zapus hudsonius. The sequence continues at coordinate 21,473 of PVHP010019047.1, forward strand.
TGAACAGACTAGGCAGGCGGGGACCACGGCCACCCAGTTAGAGAGGACAGGGACACTTCTGCAGATGTGGTCCAACAGCTGTGGAGAGGAACGAGGGGGGCTGGTGACCAGGGCATGGTTAGCAAAATACTCATGGGTTCCAATTGCCCAATAAATCTTCCCTGACGGCTTTTCTTGGGCAATAACCACGGATGAGGGGCATTGTGAAGTGAATTATTACCTGCTCATTGAAGTTTCCCAAACCTTCATTCCCTGGGCCTTGCAGAAAGGTCTGTAGGGAAAGCTGCTCTACGTAGCCTGAGAAATGGAGAGGCTTAAAGGGTCCTGGATGGAGGGAGAGAGGGAGGCCTTGGGGCAGGTGTGGGATGTGAAGCGAGAGGTCTGGAGGCCCTCAAGGGAAAAGCAGGGCCCATCACATGGTCCCCATCCCCTCCTTGCAAGTCCTCTCTCCCCCACTGATCTCAGCTCCCCACTCTTCGGGAGTGAGGGTCCCCATCAGTGTTAGTGGCTTTGCTACAAGTACAAAATCTTAGGGACCACCCAGACCTGTTGAGGGGGACTCTGCATTCCAACAATGTCCTGGAGTCTGGGAAGGGCAGCTCTGGGGGATCAGACAGAGTCCTGTCTCTATCCCTGCCACATGTCGAGATGTGATCACCATCACAAGGTGGAACCTTTAAGACATGGTGGTTTGTGAGGGCTGTGCCATCAGGAATGGATCAACGTTGAGACCGTGAGAGTCCCTCCCTCCCTCTGCCATCCCTTTCCCTTTCTGTGTGACACTTTCTGCCATGCAAAAAGTAAGCATGAGCCGAATAAACTGCTATTGTTTATAATTTTCCCAGTCTGTGGTATTTGGCTATAGCAGCAGCAAGGTGACTAAGACAGCAGCTGGTCTGTCTGTTCTCCAGCTCACACCTCTTCACATGGTGTTGGTTGCTTTTCTCCTTGCTGTGAGCAAATATGGGACAAGAAGCAACTTAAGGGAAGAAAGGTTCCTTTTGGCTGACATTTTGAAGGTACATGATGGACACGCGAGGGAGGTGGGGGTGGGGTGCGGCAGTGGGAGCAGGTAGCTGCTTGATCACATGCAGGTGGGTGGAGAAGCAGAGAAGGGGCTGGGAGATGGCCCACTGGGTAAGAACACCTGAAAGAGCCTGTGTTCACACGACAAGCTGGGCAGATGCACCTGTAACCCCAGTCCTGTGAAGAGCAGAAACAGAAGAATCACTGCAGCTCACTGGTCCACCACCAGTCTGACTGGAAAAAAAAAAAACATAAAACCAGCAGCTCCAGGTTCAATGAGAGACTTTGTCTCAAGGAAACACCGTGGAAGAGCGATAGAGGGCACCTGACCTTCTATTTGGCTTCTGCCAGATGGGACTTAACTCCCACCTCCAGATGGGACTTAACTCCCACCTCCAGATGTGACTCAACTCCCACCTCCAGATGTGATCACATTCTCATGACGTCTCAGGGCACCCCATGAGCTGTCACTAGAAGGGACCTGAGGTGCAATTATTCCCTCAGCCCACCCTGAACCCAGAGCACATTTGTTCACTCAGTGTACTCTTGATTTGAGACCTGTTTATTAACTCAGCTATAATGGTCTGAATGGAAAATGTTCCCCCTGGCTTCATGGCAGAGCCTTGGGATTAAACCTCAAAATTAATCCCCAGCTGCTGGAGCCTTTGGGAGGGGGGCTTCGCTGGAGGAGACGTGTCACGGGGTGGGCCTTGAGGTTCATCAGTGCAGCCCACTGTGTGATCAGAACAGTTCATTCGCCTGCTTCTTCCTGTGGAGGTGTGATGCTCAGCTGTCTGCTCTGCTATGTTTTTCCTCCATGATGAAACTTCCCCTTGAAACTGTAAGCCCAAATGAACCTTTTCCTTCCATGAGCTGCTTCTGGCCAGGTGGTTTGTCCCAGCAATGAAACAGTGACTCATAGAGATCCATCCATTCACAGCCTGCTGTGGGTGATCATCTCCTGAGTTCACTCAGCCCCCCCCCAATCTGAGACACTCGGGGTACCCTCTGCTGCCCTCCTCTCCCCAGTTATAGCAGAACCATGAGATTCAGAGTTCCTACTTGTTTCGCCTCCTCACAGTGTCCCTTGGAAAGCCAAGTGTGACTTACTCAGCGGGATCTAGAACCTAGTACTATGAGTAGAATTTTCCAATTTGGGGGTACACTGTCCACCGCTTGGCAGTTACTACTCTGTTCAATAACCTATTCCCTTTTCCTCCTCCCAAAAAAGACTATCTTTTGTTGTTGTTGTTGTTTTGTTTTGTTTTTTGATTTAAGGTCTCACTCTAGCCCAGTCTGACCTGGAATTCACTCTGTAGTCTCAGGCTGGCCTCAAATTCACAGTGGATCTCCTACCTCTGCCTCCCTAGTGCTTGGTTTAAAGGCGGGTGTCAACATGCCCGCAAGACTGAGGAGATTCTGGTTGGATGGAAGGTGCCTTCGCCTACAGCAGACACAAATTGCACGTTAAGTAGTTCAAAAGACTATCAGCACACACCCCCATTGTCAGTTGTTGATATTTTAGCCAATCTGGTTTATCACATGAAACCCATTAATCAACCTCCGTCATTGTTTCTCAACCACTTGAGGGTTAAGTGACTTCCATCAGTGCCTGTACACTTACAACTTGAGTGTTTCTTTCCTTAAAAAAAAAAAATCTCCTATGCGACCACAGTGCAAATTCAACTTCCTTTCCCTTGGGGGAAGTGTGTGATGCGCCCCAGGGCGCTCAGAACCAAACCCTGGGCCTTGTGCTTGCTGGCAACGCCCTCCCATTAAGCTAAATCCTTCCAATCCTCCTGGTCCAACTTCAGTAAAATGTACCTTCTTCTTTCCTTCTACAAACTGCTCAAATTCTGTTTAGCTGGGACATCTCAGGGACCCTTAGCCTTGCTCCAGATCTTTCCAAGGGAGACCCCTAAAATTCTAGGGTGAGTGGCAGCGCTCGGCCTGCTTAGCTTGGAGAGCAAAGGCGCTTTGGCGATGGCCAGGGAGCTGCGTGGAGCGCTTCCCCCCCCCCCCCGCCTCCGCATCCCGCATCCCGACTCGGGGGAAGTCTCTCCGCTTCTTAGGCGCGTGGAAACGGTGATCCGGAGCAAGGCGAGGAGCGGAGAGGAAAGATGCTAAGATCCCGGAGCGCGAGGGAGCCAATCGGCGGGCGCGCTCTGGTCCCCGCAGCCAATGGGAAGGCGGCGCGGCGGCTCCCCACTGCTATAAGCGCGCGGCGGGCGGCGGAAAGGGAAAGTGGAGCGCGCCGGGGCGCACGGCGGGGCCGGGATGCTCAGGGCTGCGGAGCCCGAGGCCGCCGGGGCCGCCCCGCCAGCGCACTCCAAGCCGCTCACCTCCTTCCTCATCCAGGACATCCTGAGGGACCGCGCCGAGCACCTGGGCATCCCGCAGCCCGACCCCAGGCGGGACCCCGAGCTCCAGGGAGAACCGGGCCGCATCCCGGAGCCGGAGGACCAGCTCCGCGCCCGACCCCGCACCGCACCCGGCGAGGCCGAGCCAGGTAAGCCCCAGGCTGCCCGGGATTCCGCGGAGACCGGCCAGGCCCCAGGGCTGCACCGGAGCGAGCGAGCTCTCCAGGGAGGAGCTGGGCATGCGGAGATCAGCAGAGACACCTCAGGGTCCCCAAGAATCAACCCAGAGCCCCAAAGCAGGACACGCACGATCTTGCCACCCGCTGGACTGCAGATCGGAGCTCTCCACTCCTGGGGTTTCAAAAGCCGCTACCCCGAGGCGATTAAGCCACTACCCCGAGGCAATTAGAATTAATGATAACTCATAAATAATATTCATCAGCCAGGGTTTCACTGCGGACTTCCTTTTCGTCTGGATCTCACCAGCAGAAAAAATGTGCTTTTAGGTCTTCAGGAGAAGTAGCACCGAGTAGGCTTTGTGAACTTAACATTTCATCACTTCTCATTCCAGAACCCAACATTTAGAGAAAGGGGATTAAAGTGGGGGTGGGAGCAGCGGACCACCAGCCTAGGCCTCCCAGCTCATTACCTCATTCGCCCACCCGCAGGATCCTAGGTTGCTCGATAGCTTCTTGTGACTTCTCTGTTTTTTCCTCGCCTCTCCTTGGTTCGCATGTCCACAATCCCCACTTCTCACTGACCTCGACAATATCACAGAAAGCTCAGCCACTATGCGCTGTAACTTCAGGTTCCTGCTGATTAATAGAAAATAACACAAAATATAAACATAAACTCCTCCCTCCAGAGTTCCTTAATCATGCGAAAAAAGTGAAATGTATCCAAGATAACAACAGTGGGTTGTTTGTCCACTGGTTGAAAACATTAAAGACTGGATTCACTCTGGGCTAACGTGTAACTTTTTTCTTCCTATTTCTGTCTTCCTCCTCCTCCTCTCTTTTACAGATGGGCACTTTGAGAGTTATCTGTCGGACTGTGAACATACCTCAGGCGACTTACCGAGATTGTCCCAGACCCCCAAGCGGCCTCAGAAGCGCTCCCGAGCAGCCTTCTCTCACACTCAGGTGATCGAGCTGGAAAGGAAATTCAGCCATCAGAAGTACCTGTCTGCCCCAGAAAGGGCTCACCTGGCAAAGTACCTCAAGCTCACCGAGACTCAAGTGAAAATATGGTTTCAGAACAGACGCTATAAGACGAAGCGCAAGCAGCTGACTGCGGACCTGGGGGACTTGGGGAAGTCTCTGCCAGCCCTGAGAGAGGAGGGCTGCTCCCGTACCTCCCTGATCTCCCTTTACAGCACCTATCCCTACCACCCCTACCTTTACTGTCTGGGCAGCTGGAGTCCCACTTTGTGGTAAGGCCAGCTCACACACACCGCCTTCCCCAGGTGTCCCTGGTGAGCAACAATACCTGGAGCCAAAAGGTGCTGGGGAGTAAGAGGTGTGCAGACCCAGATGGTTGGTAGTGTGAGATAACTCCCCCGTTCTTCACTGATGGGCCAAAGAAAGTGAGAGACACTGGCTCTTTCAGTGTCTAAATAATTCCTAAGGCATACTGAGGTTGCTGCTGTCCTCTCCCTGTCTGAAGGAGAAAAAGAATCAAGTACTGTTTCTAGCATTTTGTGTCGTTTTTGATGTGGTCCCCTCCCCCCAATCATTTCTAAGAATTCTTTCTGTTGCTCAAACTTCCATCCTGGGACAATGGAGTGTCCATGGGGGGTGGACACCCACGATGAAGAGGTCACCTACTGAATTAAACTTAAGTTCAAAAGATTCTTGAATGTTGGACTTGGACTATGGCCAAGGTTTCTCTCTGTCCTTGTAAAAGTGAGGGCAAACAGAGGGTCCCAGGCTCAGACAGGTTGGCACGGGACACAGAGGGGGGTGGAGGTGAAAGGACCCACCTGTGATTCCTTCTGGTAGCATGCCAACTGAAGGGTTTACAGGGTGGCCCGAGTGAAGCAAGATGGCCTGGCTGTGTACTTTTAAGACAAGCTGTGTCAACAGAGCTGGACTGTAAGGGGTGGGGCCCCGTCAAGACAGGGCCTGAGGGGTCTCCACGCTCCAGGATAGCCTCCCCATCTTATTTACAGAACAACCAGCCCTGCCTGCAGAATTGAGAATGAGAGGTTCTTGAAGTTTCCATTATGGCAGAGATGCCACAACGTTGTTGTAGTTGCTAAGGTCTTTCCTTCCCTCTTTGTGTTTCCTCGCTGCTTTTCTACAGCAGTCATCCACAGAAGGGACCCCTCAGTTCCAGGCTTTTAATCTATGTCCATTTCATGTTGCACCAGATCTGGCCTACCTGCCCCATCCCCCAAAGTTTTATCTTTCCTGGTTTCATCCATTTAAAAGAGAAAAAAAAAACTAGCAGTCCTATTACTTTTTGTTATAAACACAGCAGAGCTCAGAGATGGCTCAGCAGTTAGGAGCACTTGCTGAGTAAGCATGAGGGACCCTCATCATCAACTTGACTCCCCAGAGCTCAGGTCAAAAGCTGAACATGGCCATTCACATCTGTAACTCCACACCATGGGGGGGCGGGGGGGGGCGGGCAGACACACACACTTGAACCATTGACAGAAAGAGAGCCTCCATCTCAAGCAATTGCAGGACATCCGGCCGGCATTCTCTGGCCTCCAGGCACACATGGGCAAGCACGTCTGTACACAAGAGTGCATACACACAGATCACACATACACATACACATGCAAAAAAAAAATCAGCATTAAATCCCAAATCTTATTTAAATCCTGGCAGCTGGAGGAGGTCATTACAACTTTTCTAGGACTTTGGCTGTGTGTTACAATTCAAAGTCTGACAACCTGGGATCCCAGCAGTCAGAGGAAGGAAGGACAGGTCCAGGAGAGACTGAGGGTGTGTGGAAATCAGCCAAGGCCAACCAGCTAGCACAGAGGCAGACAGCACCTTACAGAACGTCTTCAAAATGCTCCTATCACCGGATAAGCTGTCTTAAGTGCTTCAGGGCTGTGTCCAGTGACTTACAATGGGTTACCACCCCCCAGAGAGAGCCAAAGAGGAATTCATCTGCCCTTCTACTTCTAGCCTGTTGGCTCAAGTGACCTGCCAAACAGGAGACACCTGGGAAAAACCCCCACCACTATTACTGATGAGATTCTCTTGAGGCCTGGAAATCTCTTGATCCCACTGTTCAATTCTGTTCAGTGAGAAATCTTTCAATTTCCTCCTATTAAAAGGGCCGGCTTACTGCTGGTGGCAAAACTGCCAAGTGAGCTGGTAAAAAGTTGGCCAGTTTCACCCCACGTTTCTACAGTTTGGGCTCCATGTTCAATGTCACAGGCTGCTGACCCCCCCCCACTCCCCCACATATACACAGGTCCAGACCACAAAAGGCAGAGGCGTCCAAATCACTTTCTCCTTTTCAAGTACATGTTCAGTTCTGGCTTCCTGCTCAGAATTTTTCCTGCACACCTCCGAGTTGAATTCTTTACCTAGATGCCTATCTTGTTGCAAAGAAAGTTTATATTTATGAATTTGGCTTATGAATCCATCTTGCTTTTTGTCGACTGAAGCTAGTTCTCTACTTCTAACTTGGAAGAAAATATCTGAAAAACTAGTCTGGTCGTCACTGACAGGGGAGTGGGACCTTTCCACCAGATGGCCCACTTCTAGCCTGTTTAATAAAGCGGTCAACACACACCCCACTCTGATCTGTAACTTCTGTGACTTGAAGTTTAGAAAAACACCCCAATCAGGGCTGGAGAGATGGCTCAGCGGTTAAGGCACTTGCCTCCAGTGCCTAAGGCCCAGGGTTCAATTCCCCAGGTCCCACATAAGCCAGACCTACAAGGTGGTGGCCCTGGTATGCTCTCTCTCTCTCTCTCTCTCTCTCTCTCTCTCTCTCTCTCTCTCTCTCTCTCTTTGCTTGAAAATGAATAAATAAAATATTTCTTTAAAAAACACTGCAATCAAACAAAGTTCTATGTTTTTTTGTGACATATGAGCATTTTAAAAATAAAGTCTATATGTCTTTATTAGACATCTGTGTGACATTCAGACTCCTAAAGACTGTTCAACTTGTATATTTCTGGTCACCTTGTTCTCTAGATCGTCTGGCCTGACAAGCCAATGGCCACCAAGATGATCAAAGCTGTAACGTAGCCTTTCTGGTAGTAATGGGACTCTTCTCCCACCCTGGTAAATCTGGAGGATAAACGCAATTCTGTCTCCATTTTAGTGATCACTACAGTCAGCTGTGGTGACATACACCTGTCATCCCAACACTGGGGAGATGAAGGCAGGACGACGACAAGTTCAGGGTCATCCTGTATATAGGGAGTTTGAGGCCAGCCCTGGCTACATATGGCCCTGTCTCTGACTCCGCCCCTTCAAAACCAAAAAAACCTGCTTCAGCCTTGAGACACCTTATGTGATGTGACTATCAGGCATTGAGTACTATTTCTGGAAGTTTCTGAGGGGAACAGGGAGAGCAAATTGATTCCTCAGAAAGTCCCCTTTTCTGTTCTACCCCCCAAGGCCACCTTTGTGAACTCTCTCCGTCTTGATCATTTCCAAACCCCACATAAAAAAAAAAAACCAAACTGTAATCACATATGCTAACAGAGAGATGGGAGGCCCCTTAGGCTCTTGTAGGTCACACCTCTGAGGAGTCCCATATATTGAGAATAAGTTTTATTACTGTGCTGAAATAATAACGAATAAATAGCACGCCCATATCTCCCTGCATCTACATCAAGTTCCACACAGTCCTCATGCACCTGACTGGGAGACCTGATGGACTTCTCTCTCTGCTTGAAGGAAATAAAAGCTTCAAGAGGAAGATGCTTACATTAGGTAAAACCTATCATAATTTCAAAGTGCACTCTAATCCCTTAAGTACATTGTACACACAGGTGGGGTTTCTCACCGCAGGCTCACATCATAGGTTTAACTCTTTAGCGCAAATCTAGACCTCTCCCCCTCCCCCTCAAAGGCCAGTAGCTATCTGATTACAAAGGTTCTTGAGGTAAATTAACAGATGTGGGGTTTTTAATAAACCATTTAAAAGTAATCCAGGAAATTAAAGCCCCTCATCTCTTTAAAAGGCTTCTTTTTGACCCCTTTCCAACTCTCCATAATATTTCTACTAATCTTTCAGTCATTTTTCCCAGAAGCTCCCGCTGACATGACACAGGTCATGCTATTTGGCACTTCTTTAAAAAAAAAAGTTTATTTGCAAGCATAGAGAGGAGAGATGACAGACAGACAGACAGAGGATAGACGCACCAGGACCTTCAGCCACTGCAAATGAACTCCAGATGCATGCTCCACTTTGTGCATCGAGTTTTATGTGGGTACCGGGGACTTGAATCCGGGTCTTTAGGCTTTGCAGGCACGCACTTTCACTTCAGAGCCATCTCTCCAGCCCTACTTGGCACTTCTTTTTTTTTAAAGTATTTTATTTATTTATTTGAGAGAGAGAGAGAGAGAGAGGAGAGAATATGGGCGCACCAGGGCCACCAAGCCACTGCAAATGAACTCCAGACACATGTGCCCTCCTGTGCATCTGGCTGTATATGAGCACTGGGGAATTGAACTCTGGTCCCTCTGCACTGCAGGCAAATGCCTTAATCGCTAGGCCACCTCTCCAGCCCTACTTGGCACTTCTTGTCATGCAATTTCTCTGTGTGCAGAGCGGTGCTTCAAGGGACACAGTGGGAGCGCTCTAAGCAGCTGGTTGGGGGAGGGGTTCAACTCCATGTGGGGTGACTCAGTGGGGCATGATGGAATCTACCATAAGACACAAGAGCTTTCTCCAGGTCACCCCCCGAGGCCCAAGTCACCACCACTTTTTGCAAAGAGGAAACCTGGATGGAGTGGATCAGGCTGGACCAGAGCCCTGATTTCTGCACTCAGACATCCAGGCTCTGCTTCTCCCAGAGCCATCAGAAACGTGTCAGCAAGGCATGTTTTTCAAAGCCAAGAGTAATTTACTGCTCGAGAGAAAGGGCAGGAATGAGAGTCCTGGGACACGGAGGGCTCCTAGTTTAGCTATGGACTTGGTCTCCCTGCAGACTTTCCCAGACAGAGGAGCCCACGGTGAGGCTGAAGTCAGCCTTGGAAAAGGGAAGAATGCCAGTTTCCCGGGAATGTGCTCCCCTTGAGGACTCTATAAGCTGCCAGGTGTCAGGTGACAGTTGTCCAGGCTGGTGAGGGGTGGAGTGGGGTGGAGGGTTGAAGATGGAGATCAGAGAGCCATCTTTTCTGGGCAGCTTCTTACACCTGGATAGGGTCCACTCCCCAGAGAATCCTGACCGGAGGGCACTTGCTGCCACATGGGTACGCCGTGCCCCACAGACCGTGCTGGAAACACGGTCCCCAGGGTGATGGGCTTGGAGTGGTAGAAGCTTTAAGAGGCAGGTGTCCTGAAGGTAATTAGGTCATGGGATCTCTGCTCTCATAAACGAATGAATGCTGTCATTCTCATGCTTTCATCCTGGTCCTTCCTATTCCCTCATTGGACATGTCACACATGTTCCTGCCAGAAGACAAGGTGGGGGGTGTCATACTCTTGGTCCTCCAAAACCATGAGATGAAATAAATCTCTTGGCCTTATACAGTACCCAACCTCAGGTATTTTATAATAGCAACAGAAAAAAATATATTGAGACAATACTTTTACATACTTGTTCATTTGTTTGTTTGTGACAGCCCAACCTGGCCTTGAACTGCCTGTGTAGCTAAAGATGACCTTGAACTTCTGATTCTCCAGCCTGCCCCTTCCAAGTGTTGGGATTAAAGGTATATGCCATAGTACTTAGTCAGACTTTTTTTCTTTTATTAAAAATATTTATTTGCCGAGCGTGGTGGCACACACCTTTAATCCCAGCACTCAGGAGGCAGAGGTAGGAGGATCACCATGAGTTCAAGGCCACCCTGAGACTATGTAGTGAATTCCAGGTCAGCCTGGGCTAGAGGGAGACCCTACTGCAAAAAAACAAAAAAATTTATTTATTTATTTATTTATTTATTTATTTATTTATTTATTTATTTATTTATTATGAGACAGAAAATATGGGTGTGCCATGACCTCTTACTACTACAAATGAACTCCAGATGCATGTGCCACTTTGTGCATCTGGCTCTATGTGGGTCCTGGGGAATCAAACCCAGACTATCAGGCCTTGTGAGCAAGTGCCTTTAACTGCTGAGCCATCTCTCCGGTCCCCTGACATATTTTTTGCAGCGCTTTACAAACATACCCTGTTCAACCACCTTTCTTGCTATTGGCTCTTGACCTTCCATCAATGTGTACCAGCTGACAAGTTTATTCCAGCCCTCAGTTGGCAATAGTATGTAGTCCAATTCATCAATAAGATGTTCCTTAAGTGACTGGGCATCACCATCTTTGAGAAGTCCAGAGTTATCAATAGGTCCAGGATACAC